>CM076582.1:1584273089-1584368428 GCA_034641835.2 Pinus albicaulis | reverse complement strand
GTGGAGGGTTCAGATGTGATTTGGATGGCTTGGTAAGCCAACTCGGCCAGTGAGAGCGGCATCTGATCTCCGTAGGAATCAATGTCTGAAGGTGTCGGGATGATCCATGGGTCGATAGAGCCATCCAAAGTGGTGGATTTCATTGCAACCATGTTTGGGATCTATGGCGGCGGGAGAGGAAAACAACCCAGTAGGGAAGAAGTCTTCAGAAGACTGGTACTGATGCTGACGTAAGAGTCAGGAAAGCCTCCTATTAGGGGTACAGTGCTACTTGGTAATGTGGTATAATCATGGGTGCAGAAGAATAACTGATCCGCTATGACTATTTTCCATCCAATGGAAATAGGATGAGTTGGAAGATCGAAGAAACAATGGTGGTCATGGCATAAGACCAACTGCGACCAAGAAATAGATTATATTCAAGATGGCGCTCTACAACTTCAACATCCACGGTTACCATTTTCCCACTCAGAGTGATGGGAAAGCTAGCAAGGTATCCTTTTGGGAGGGACGTGTGGCCATCAAAAGCTTTGAGGGAATTCGACGGTGGTGTTAAGGGAGGAGAACCTAAATTGAGCCAGCAAGCTTGTGACATAACGCAGGTCGAAGCACCTTCGTCTATGACAGTGCGATGGATTGGTCTCCCTTTCAACACAACCTGCACTTGTAATGCGAGTTGGTGTGAGAGGCGAGGTTTATATTTTTCCATATCAAAGATAGCTAGCATGGAATCCTAGGGGTCTATTCCACCAATGGCCGAATGCAAGGCCTTCCTTTGTGCTCGACAGGTTTATAATACTTTGAGAGTAGACATAGCTGACGGTGCCTGCACCAAATCTTCTACAATGTTGTAGTTTTTGGCTGCACATGCAGAGGTGTTATGAGTCGTGTGTCAAAGTGTCCCTTTGGGGGGACGAATCACGGGGTTAGTAGTAGGCCGTTCGATATGCAAATCGTTGGGTGGCAGTGGATTTGAACTAGTACAAGGTTCTTGAGCATCTATGCTAGGATTTCCATAAAGCTTGGCTCGTGTTTGAAGTTCAACACTCTCAATGCCATAAAAGGTGGATGGTCCTTCACCGGAAGGATGTGAACCACCATTGCCCTGTTGATGGGGTTGTGGCAGATTGTCAACCATGTGTTGATGCTGCTGTTGTTGATTAGGGAAAGGATTATGAAGAACGGCAGGTGTTTGTCCAGAATCCTTGTTTGCAATAAAATCGGTGCATTCCTGCAGCCGAGGAAATTTGTATGTCAAGTGGTCCTCCGCACATATTTTGCAAGGAAATTTCATGGTTTTATCCTTCTCTTTGTCATTTTTGGCAGCGTTTTTCTGATTAGGGTTATTCTGATTGTCCGACTGCTCTTCCAAAGAAGATGTCTTTTTCTTGTTCTTCTTATTTTTTCCACTAGGTTTTTGTGAAGTTTGCACAGAATTTACCTCAGCGGCAGGAAGAGTAGTCGTTTGGTGAGGGGCGGTGGCAGCCGAATATGCCTGGGAGGCTTGCCCTCGAGACTGTTTTGTGGCTACACCAGAGATTGTACCAACGAGACTGTCGACATGAGCTCCGGTTTTCTGAGTAGCCGGAGGATTTGGGTTGCCAGGGGCATTGGGGAGCAAATCATATAGTGTGCCAGATTGTGAATAAATTAAATCCAAATGTTGGGCATGACGAATGCATTGATATTCTGTAACTGCACCGGAAATGCCAATTTCTGTAGAGATGTGGGGTAAGAGAGACTTACAAAACCAATTAGCTAAGAGATGATCTGGGATTGGCACTTTGACTAGCCTCCTCCTACGTCTCCATTCATGAATGTGATCGGAGATATGGGTGGCGGTGTCTTGGCACAGCGAGGTTAAAAATTCCATTCCAGTTTCAAATCTGATTGGTAATTAGAAGTTCTTTATAAAATCCGTCGCTAAAGTGCCAAAAGTGTTGACGGCGACGCATGGCAATTCAATATACCACTTTGCAACATTTCCTGTAAGGGTGCGGGGAAACAGTCGAAGCCAGACACTATCATCCACCATGGAATTGGATATAGACCATAGATGAAAGGTAGTGATGTGTGCGGCTGGGTCATCCCCTTGTTTCCCATCGAACTTTGGGATGTCAGAAGGAATCTTGTGCAGTACTGGAGGCCAGAGCGGGTTGTGATTGATGGGATCATTAGTTATTTTATGGATGTCGAGGATGTCCAGAGCTACCAAAAATGGCAATTGTGGATTTTCCCCCGAATCTAACGAAGGAAGTATGGGCTGACTATTTATACCATAGGGTCCACCCATCAATGTGTTACGAGGAGGATAAGTAGGACTTTGATAAAAATTTCCTATAGGTGGAGGGGTAGGGACATATGGTTGTTGTCCATAGGGCATATTGTATTGCGGGGCGAATGGTTGGTTTCCCCCAGTATAAAAGTGCCCTCCCATTCTAGATGGAGGTTGGGGTGGGTCAGTTCATATGGATGCAATGGAGTTTCCCGGAGGCATGCTACTACTTGCATAGTTCGGCAATGGCATAGACCCTACATCTATATTTGAACCACTTAACGGAATAGTATTAACAATAGGTTGTCCCGTTTGTCCTAAGGATTGCAGGGGAAGTGAAATGTTCCCTGCTACCTACGTGCTGGTGACACTGCCCCCTGGTATAGTGGCCAAGGGGTTTGAACTCAGCAAATGGTTCCAACCAAAAGGGTTTCTAAAAGGAACCGAAGTAGTCACACTCATGGGAGGAGAAACCGTGGGTCCCAACGTGGTCACGGTAGGAGTAGATCCCGAAGGATTCGGCGAGCTACTGACAGTTGTGATGACCATAGAGTTGGGATTAGGTATATGTTGACTATTGGGGTTACCTAGTGATGGCATAGAACTGACAACTGGCGGGGAGGATGGTGACGAACGTGGGATGGTTTCCATTGGCATCGACCCTGTGGTTGCCAGTGGTGAAATGGATGTTTGTGTGGCCAAAGACATATCTTGGCATGGTGGAATCTGAACTATCACAGGCCCCAATGGATCAGTGAGTGGAGGATTGTAATGAGGTACAACCCCTTCCATGAAAGGGTCCTCTAGAAATTTCGTATGATACGAGTCTATGTGTAAATCAGTGTTTTTCAGTGGATACTACTCTTCCGTAGAAGGCACAGGTTCACCAAGGTTCAGTTGTTCCTCAAGAGGCAGATGAGGTAGACCTTTTTTTCGTTGAGACAGACGGCGTGGGTCAGACGACGCCACGGTGACCTATTTATTTTTAACAACTTTTAATAAATTTTGATGTATTATAAAGTCTCAATGACAGTAACCAAACACCTAAAAAAGAAAAAATGACTCTCTAAAATCAATCAGCAAGCAGCCAGAATAGGGTGCCCTGTCTAAGTACTATCATTTTCTAGTGATGAAATCCAGTATCACAATAGTATACAGAGAGGGTTGGTTGAAAGTACAGTTACGGTCACTCTAGAGCTTCACCTGAACCTCAGACGATAGGTGTAAGCACTCTCGTGAAGACGAGTACCCTCCTAAAGACCGAAGACAGAGTGGGTCCATCTGTTTCAGGTACCAGGACAGTCCGTCCCAGTCACCTTGTGTAAGTCCCTAAAAATTATGGCCACTAAAGATACCTCAAATCACAAACATCATCAGGGGGGTCCACGGTCAAGGACAGCATGCTATATGGGCAGAATACCTAGATCCCGATCTAGTTTTGACATCCCCGAAGGGAACCCCAATATATAACACACCCACCGGATGCAGTCGAAGGTGGGCTACCTTCTTGTGCACCCAAGTGTTGTCTCGCGCTGAGCTCCGGTAAAGGAACTGTCCCGATAATATGAGTGCAGTAGGATTTCACTCGTTAATGACTCTAGTTTCAAGTTTTGAGATCTTGGGTGATTTTCTCACTTTTCCTAACCCAAGATCCTAGCCTGAACTACTGTTGGTGTGAGTTCAAAAAGAGTAATGTGATTGATTTTATTATCGCTTGATTCTTAGTGTACTTGATTATTAGTCTTGTGGAGGGGGAGTGGACGTATGAAATGTAATGAGACTCTGACTCAAGAAACCATGCAAAATATGCTCTAAATATTCAATTCAATGAAGATTATTTCTACAAGGAGAGGTTTATTTTCAACATCCATGCACTAACATTCAAATAGCACAGTTCAACTTTAAAGATTTAGACTTCTATCTACCTCTTCTTAACAGTCTCTGAACTGAAATTTTCAGAATTAACTCAACTAGATGCAGAAAAACTTTAAAAAAAAAAAAAAATTCTTCTCTAAAAAGTAAATGCTTTCGACACTAACTTTTCAAACAAGAGAAAACAAACAGAAATGCCAGCTTAGTAAATAATCACATGGATTCAGTCAAGGAGATATACTGATGCCCAAAAACCTCTGCAACCAAAACACAATCACAACAGTGAACAACAAATTTTGGCTGAGTAACGCACTGTCTCTAAGTAAAGACAGCGTTAATCCAGAGACTAACGCACTGTATTTAAGTAGAGCTAGTGTTATAACGCACTGGAAAACCCACAAAGGTAGTGTTATCCAGGGAAAAGTTCTTCAGGTGGTCAAATAGAAATAGGATTGAACTTTGCGAGCTTTTAAAATGTTTACTGGGCATAAATACTGTTCGGAAGGGTCTGTGAACAGAGGAAAGAAGAGGGGAGGAAAGAAATAGTCCGGAAACTATGGGGAAACTCCCCGGCATAGTCACCAATTCTGCTATAGGGTAAAATTCTTGGGTTGTTGGTTATCGAATATCCCTCTCAGGGCTTTCTGGTGCTCGAGGCAGATAGTAAGATTAGTTGTATAGTTCACAAAGAAGGCACATACATGTTCATATTAACTTAAAACAAATTGATAGAATGACATAGAAGATTACCTCTTTAATGATCCTGGAGTCCCTTGGAGAGCACTAGGCAGCGAAGCAGGAGTTCTCCTTCACCAGCTCCAAATCTTGGCTCTCCAATCAATTAAAGCACCCGTGTAATCTCTACCATAACATATATTTCCTATCAATTAAGCCAATATATAATAAAAATTTAAACTATGCACATCTAAGCCATTCATCTCATTCTATATAAGTGATTAAATAACAATGACAATATCAATGCATAAAATGGACAAAACAGATACAGTTCTATTAATTTATAAAAAGGGAGGATTACAACCGTCAGTTGTACCAAGCCCTCCTCAGCCTTTCAATCTCTCTATCTCTCAAAGTGGTGATGTCTTGATCAACAAGTTCTCAATGAACCTCTTTGACCTTTGACCTTCACACTACAACAATGATCTCTACTTCACAAGTATGCAAAAACTTTGACAATCCTTCGACCTTGAACCAAGAGCCTTCAACTCCATTCTATAGGAGATGGAGAGAGAAATCATTGCCCTTCTCTTTCCACTAGTTCTGAATAGAAAAAAACCAAGATGTTTCCTCAACCTCCATGCTTTTGCCTTCTTTGAGAGTTCAGTTGTTTATGGAAAGGCCCAATAAGAGTTGGTGCTTTACAGTTTCCTTTTTGTACTAACTCTCTTGTGAGAAAAAGCTGGAAATTCAAATCGTTCTCCATGGGTTTTTCCCGTTCCAAACTCAAAACATAGGTAATGCTGCCCTCTAGTGTAAACAGAGCATTTCCCTAGCCACTAACGCGGCCCATTCACTGATCAGCTACGTTATAACACTCTTGTGTTGTTATAGTGAGGCGTTACCTTGGCAGAAATAGGTTTAGTTTAGGTTTTTGTATTCCTTCCATATTTATCTTCTCCTCTGAGTTGATGAGGAGCTATTTTGACCTGTAACAGTGAAAAGTAAAAGCTTTTGGGTAAAAAATCTCCTGTGAATATTATGGAGAATCCGTCTAGCAAAATCAAGAACCGTCTGCTCCAGGTAATCCACGACCTCCTTATCTTGCATTTCATCCATTTACATTTCATTTTTAGGCTTTATATTTCATTTTTAAGGGAAAAATATGTTCAAAAAATTGCCCGCGTGGGTCCGCAGGTGCAACACGGAGGCCCTACAGACCCCGACTTTTTTCTACATAGAAAAACGTTGTGGGTCTGCACCTGTCTCATAGTACCCATGCATTCCTACACACTTTGTATGAGAATAGAGTGCGGACCCCGCGTAATTAAATTTCAAACTTAAATTTCTTTAATTCCACCCAAAATTTTTAAAACTAGATTGTTCTAATATATCCTTTTATGCATTGTAGGATATACAAGATGCTAATTTGGAGAGAAAGTGAGCATGAAGATGTAGATGACGCCGCAATGCTCCATTTTCCTACAATGCAGGCATTAAGAGCATGCGGTTTGTATAAATTCTGGGCCATTCAGGGCATGAGGGCACAGGTAGACCTCTTGATGTGGCTAGTGGACAGATGGAATGTACAGTACCAGTGTTTCATTATTGGCCACCACCGGCTCGAAATTGAGCTGGAGGATATCTATTTTTTGACTGATTTTTCCAAGAGGGGTGAACAAATTTCTCTGTTTGGGACTAGGCCAGGTGGCCAGTTTGTCGCTAGTCTTCGACTAGAGTTCTACAATGATCAGGCAGACCCCCGGGACAAACGGATTGATATAAAAACTATCATTCGTCCCGAGCTTAAATTTATTGCATTTACTGTCACCAGAATATGTGGGAGCGCAGCATTGCATGTGGCTACCAGTTCCTAGATGTGCATTATTGTAGACTCTTTTCGAGGCACCATTTTCAACTAGTGTGAAGCTGTGTTGGCCAATGTAAAAGGCCAATTAACCAGAGCAAAGAATAGAAAGCTAAAAAACTTTGGATATGGATCCATTGTAGTTGCCTTTTCTCTAGAAAGGATCCCCATGTTAGCTCCGCAGACCTCGAGAACCTAGGATGGTTCGTTGGGTTGCATTGATGGCCCGTCATGCTGCTGAGGGCGTCGAGGTTGTTCGATTTCCTTCTACATATTTTTGTTGGCTGGAGCACCAAATTTTTTTCATAGAGGACTTTCCATACGCTGGGATAGATTTCTGCGGTGACTGAGAGATGGCTCTCCCAGCAGGGGAACAGTGGGATGAATCAGGTAAAAATCATTTTCAACAATTTCTAAGTTCTATTTTTTTTTTTTTTAATAGTCTCAAATCTAATAATCAAAATTTTTAAATGCAGATGTGGGCCCATGACGACCAGCCCATCTCCAACCTTATGAGAAGAGGCATCCAGCTGTCGCAGCACCAGCCCCAAAGGGCCAATTAGTATATATCTTGTCTGAATTAGAGCATCACCTAGAGCGCCTGACTCTAGACATTCCAGAAACCGACACAGATGATATCCCGCTCAGATTACAGAGATATGTGATTGGTGTCCCAGGACCTTTTAGGAGGTTCCTATGTAAGGTGGCCCGGGCAATGGTCTCTTATCGTGATCATCATCAGTGATAGGATGATCGTATTGTAGACTCATATTTTTTATCTTTTGTATATCATTTTTGCCAATCATAAGGTGTTTTCAACCTATGATCGAAGAATATGTATATTTTTTAAACAAACTTTTATGCTATGACATATCACTATTACCGGCTATCTGTGTACATGTTATTGAATGTTGTTTAATTTACTGTTTTGATTATTGCAAATGTCGATTTATCATACTAGAAGCAATTGCATCTGCTAATGTATTTAAATGTCTTGGAATATGCTGATATTGAATGTAATCAAATTCACATTCCAAGAGACGAACTCTTAAAAATAATCGTAGTAACACTAAATTTCTAATGGCATAAACCCTGTTAAGCTGTAATACAACAAGTTCAGAATCCAACCTAACAATCAAACTCTGAATTCCAAACGATATGGATTCAGATAATAACTCAATCACTGCACTATACTCTGCAATGTTATTTGTTGTTTCACCGAGGCTTACCCCATGCATGGATACTAACTCGTCAGAGGGTGAATAGATAACCCAAGCTGCGGAAGAAATGTTTCGTGTACTACGACAAGCACCATCAGCAAAACCAATGTAGGTTTGAAGATACATCGACATCTGTAATATCAAGATTAAAATTTAGATAAGTAGGAATAGTGATAAAAACACACTCTAAACTAGGCATGCTTCTCTAATCTAAGACACACTAGCAGTAAAGAAATCTAATCCAATCAAAAAATCTCCACACCAAAATTAAGCATAATATCTCTTCAGATAAAGCCCGTTTCTGGGTTTATCTAAAGGGACATCGTCGAAATCTATCAGCTCATAGGCCCCTTTTGCCAGCTTCCGCTTAAAAATGAAAGGACCATGCCACATGGGCACAATTTTCTAGCCCCTAGCTTATCGTTGGCTTGATCGTATAATAAGACTAGGTCTCCTTCTGAAAAATTATGAGGGGTAAAATTTCTATCATACTGCGCCTTTATTCATTTGACATGAGCCTCATTTTCTAATGCAGCATTTCGTTGATTCTCATCTAGCTGAGCCAAGTACAAAAAAAATTTCTCCTCTTTAGTCGTAGCTGGGAGTAATTCTATGGCTAATTTCAATGATGGAATTTCGCATTCAATAGGCAACACAGCTTCTAAACCGTAAACCAGTTGAAAGGGAGTGAAACCAGTTGATGTTTTTACTGAGGTCCGATATGCCCAAAGTGCTGAAAATAACATGGAATGCCAATTCAACTTATGAATACCAATAATTCTTTTAATCATAGTGACTAAAACTTTATTGATAGCTTCAACCAGACCATTAGCCTGCGGATAATATGGAGTAGAACTATCGTGGCACAGGCCAAGTTGATCTGTTAGTTCAATCATCATGATATTTCAAAAATGACTTCCATGATCAGTAATAATGGCTTGAGGAACACCGAATCTAGAAATTATATGATTGAACATGAAAGTTGCAATAGTCTTGCCATCTGCCGAAAATGTAGGCATCGCCTCAACCCACTTAGTAAAATAATCTACTGCTAAGATAATATACGCATGCCCCCCGGCCGAGTGAGGGTTACATGTAATAAAGTCAATATCCCATTTTGTGAAAGGACCGACAACAATTATAGGGTGAATAGGAGCTGGTGGCGCACGCATTTTACGATCAAAGACCTGACAATTGTGGCATTTCCAGACTGCATAGATACAATCTTTGAATAACGACGGCCAGAAATAACCAGCGCGCAATATCTTTTGGGCCATGGCATACCCAGACATATGACCGCCACTTGCTCCATAATGGCAGTCATTTAGAACCTTCTCAGCTTCTTCATGAGTAAGACAGTGTCAGAAAATAGAATCCACTCCACGACGATAGAGTGTATCACCAATAATATTGTATTGTTGGGATTGGAAACGTATTTTCCATCGCTGAGATCATGACATTTCAGGCTGAAAAGATTGGGTTTGGAGATAAACAATAATATCCCCATACCAAGGATCAAGTGTACTGATAAGAAACAAGGATTCATCCGCAATGGGCTACTCCGCCACAGTTTCAGTATCAGTAGAGGGGAAATCACACATCAGTTCAGGAAAAACCAAAGATTTCTTTGCCTTGGATTTTTAAAATTCCAAGTCAAATTCCTGCAGGATAACTATCCATTTGGAATACTTGCCCCCTAGCAATTTTTTGGTCAATATGTACATCATAGGGTTACAGTCAGAAATTACTGTGGTTTTGCATAATAAGATGTAGTGTCGAAATCTTTGGACATCTTGAACAGCTACCAAGGCCAATTTCTCCACATGTGTGTATTTGATCTCAGTCGGATGCAGATTTCGACTAAGATAGTAAATCACATGTTCATTGTTGAATTCATCTTCCTAAACTAAAACCATCCCAATGGTGGAATGAGAGGCGGCGAGGTACAAAAAATAGTCCTTGTTGCAATTGGGAGGATGCAGTAACGGTGCATGGGTCAACGCATGTTTGAGTGCATCAAAAGATCGATTAGTGATCTCATCCCAAAAGAATGGAACGTTCTGTTTTAAAAACCTAGTAAAACCCTTTGTTAACTCGACGTAGTTAGGAATGAACCGACGTAAAAAGTTTGCTTTCCCCTACAAAATTTGGAGTTGGCGCAGAGTCGAAGGAGGAGGCAGATTAACAATAGCTTCGACCTTCGACAGATCAACGTGAATGCCTTCTTTTGAAAAAATAAATCCTAGCAAGCGACCCGATTCTCCACAAAAACCACATTTGTGTGGATTCAGCCGAATTCGATAATGCCTACATCTCGTAAATATTGCTCGTAAATGAGTGAGATGGTCAGCCCTACGCAATGAGTGAGCAAGTAAATCATCAAGATAAGGATGCACAATGTGCTTAATGTCATGAAATGCGTAATACAAAGCCCTTTGAAATGTTGCCCAGCGTTCTTCAATCCAAAAGGTGGTTTGCAATAAGAAAATGTTCCCCATGGACAAATGAAATTTGTTTTAGGTTGATCAGCAGGGAGTATGTTTATTTGATTGTAACCATAAAAACCATTCATAAAGGAAAACATTTCACTATCGGCACAATCATCGATAATTTGATCGATATATGGGGTTGGATAATTGTCTTTAGGACAAGCTCGATTAATATCCCTATAATCGATACATACTCTTATCGTTCCTTACTTTTTGTTAACAGGAACAATATTTGATACCCAATCGGTTAAAGGAATTGGATAAATGAAACCTACATGAAGTAATTTCTCAACTTTGTCTTTGATAGCAGCAGGTTTTCTCGGATGTATCTGATGTAAATGTTGATGGACAGGTTTGGCATCCGGGTAAGTCGTGATTTCATGTACAAAAATTGACGGATCGATCCCTGGCATTTCTTCATATGACCAGGCAAACACATCACATAATTCTTGAAATAGGGCTTTATAAGTTTGGAGTTCATCGTCCATACAAAAAGCACCTATATGAATGTTTTCAATTATTCATGGCTTAACTGAAATGTCAATTGGAATCGTTCGAGAGATATTTTCCAAGTATAACTCAAAATCAGGATTTTGCAATGGATTCTGCGGTTCTTTGACATATTCAACAGTAAAAATAGAAGCGAAATCATTTTCAAAATGATCCAGCTTAGGTAAAAAACAAAGATCGGTGATGTAGATCTTCCCATGGTAAATCTACAGACAAAAGTTCACGAATTTTCTCATCAGTATGAACAAGATTGGGAAATGTCATTGTGGTTGAGCTAGATATAGAAAGTGATTCCTCATGGATCCCATTCATTGGATCAGTTTCAGTTGAAGAAGGATCGGAAAGCGACTGTACATCCTGATATGCAATTTCAAATGGACTCAAAGGCATCGCGCCATTAAATGAATCTAACTCAGAGTCGGAAGGTATGGTCCAAGGATCATCAAACGTAATAGTATTTGATGAAATCATATGAATAGTTAAGATAGAAGGCGATACGTTAGGAGGAGGAAAGGAAAAATTTCCTAGTAAACCAGAATCTTTAATCAAACCTAGTCCAAAATCCTTGTAAGGGATAGCTGTTTTACCAACGTGCTGGATTGTTTCTGTAGAGGCTAGATCAAAAGAAAAATAAGTTAACTGATCTATTGTAACGATCCTTACTTGATGTGGAAATTTGATAAGCCGAAAGACTGAAGAAACAATAGCAGTCATAGCATAAGACCAACTACGACCCAGGAGAAGGTTGTAATCTAGAGGGGCATCAACCACTTCCACATCTAGATTTATTGTTTTGCCTTCGACCCCTATGGGTAAATCCTGTAAAATACCAAAAGGATGGAAACCTCAGCCATTAAAAGCCTTTAGAATTTTTAGAGACTGATTGACTGTAGGAGAACCAAGCGATTTCCAACACTGGATCGACATAATACACGTTGAAGCTCCCTCATCAATCACAGTCCAAAAGATCGGTCTGTTTTTTATTAATACTGGAATCTGGAAAGCCATTTGGTGAGGTAGGCGAGGTGTACTATTCTCTAAATCGAATATTATTAGGTTCAAGTCCTGAATATCGATAGCTCCTATGGCAGAAAAAAATAATTTACGCAGTGCTAGGCACGATTGTAGCACTTCCAAAGTCGACATTGCTGAAGGGGAAATAGCTAAGTCCTATTGACAATGTTGTAATTCTGAGCAGCTCTCTCAAGTGGATAGAAAGCTGATTTACGAAGTACACCTTTAGCAGGTGGTTTGATGACTAAGTCTCGATTGGGTTTCTCGATCTGTAGCGGACCAGAAACAAGAGGAGGTGTATTTGATGTGTTTGCACTAGAAGATTCTGCTTCTTTACCATCAACAGGATTCTTACTACCATAATATTACGATCGCGCCGCAATCCTAACATGAGACATCATTAGAATAGGTTCTTCTGAGGCATTCGAGGTAGAACCAACCATCTTACTATCTTGAGTGGGAAAAGGATCCTTCAAGACAGTAGGTTGTTGTGAACCTTTAACGAATTTCAAAACCTCTGCTCGATGTGGGAATTCTTTAGTAAAATGATCCTCATCGCAAATGAAACAAGGATAGCGAGGCTTGCGTTTTTCGTCATTAGATTCATTT
Organism: Pinus albicaulis; assembly: GCA_034641835.2. Lineage (NCBI taxonomy): Eukaryota > Viridiplantae > Streptophyta > Pinopsida > Pinales > Pinaceae > Pinus > Pinus albicaulis. The sequence goes on along the minus strand of CM076582.1, from coordinate 1,584,355,897 downwards.
TTATCAGTTTTATCTTTTGAATTCTTTTTTTTTATTATTCTTCCCTTTCTTTTTACCGCCGGATTTAGATTTGGACGTAGATGTCTCTACGACATGAATGTCGGCAAAAATTTCAGGGGAAGACTCTCCTTTCAGGGAATCAGGTAAAGTTATGATAGGAGAAGAATTCTTTGAAGATTTCTTCTTTCTTTTAGTATTAATTGTACCAATCATACCATCAGCGGCATGAGACCCTGAAGAAGCTGCAGTTATTTGATTTTGTTTTGGAAGATCGGGGATTTTTTCATGTAAACTACCTGACTGCGTATAGACGAGGTCAAGGTACTGAGCTTGAGCAATGACTTGCTCCTCAGTAACAACTCCAGCCTTAGCTACATCTTCAGTGATTTTGGGTAATAATGATTTAACAAACCATTCCGCCAAAATTTGATCTGAAATGTAAACTTTCACCAAACGCCTTCTACGTCGCCATTCGTGAATATGATCAGAAATATATGTGGACGTGGATTGCTTTAGTGAAGTCAATAGTTTTGTGCCATTGTCGTATCTGACAGACAACTGAAAATGAGTTAAGAAGGCAGTTTCTAATTGATTTAAATTATTAAAAGAGCCTCGTGGTAACTCAATGTACCATTTGGCGGCAAGACCAACAAGAGTTATTTGAAAAAGACGTAAGCGAATTGAATCATCAATTATTGAATTAGATGCACACCAGAGGTGATAAGTCATAATGTGATTTGACGGAGCCTCTCCTGACTTACCCTCAAATTTTGGTATATCACTAGGAAACTTATGCGTCATTGGCGGCCAATACGGATGATATAAAATTGGATCATTCGTAAGGCGTGTCAAATTAGGTAAGTCCAAAGTTGCAATAAATGGTAACTAACGGTTAGGGTCACGAAAACCTTGAGTAACTAAAGTAGTTCTGGGAGGAGGATACCCAAGATAACTGGGAATTGGATTTGCATTAGGAATTGTGTAACCTCCCAGAAAACCAGGATTAACAGACCAAACTTTGGTTGCTGAGGCTGTTGATAAGTATAGCCAGGGTACGGTTGATACTGATAAACTGGGTTTTATGAAACAGGACCGAATTGATACTGTCCCTGGTATGGTTGATACGTGAATTGCGGTTGACTTGTGACAATCGTACTTGTACCAACTTGTCCTGCAGGTATCTGGACCAAATTCTGAACTGTAGGTCCTGACTGGGGTACAGATACTTGAGGGATTTGCATGGATGCAGGGATAGAAGAAACCGGAGCTACAGATACTCCAGAGACAGGTGTTATAGGTTGAGCAGATGTTGTAGTAGTTGCAGCAGTTTGAGGTAGAGTCTGAGGTGTACTAGGCCCAGACTGCTGAACAGAACCAAGTGCAGGGGTTTGAATAGTAGGTTGGACAAGTTGCTGGGTTGGACCAAAAGCCAAAGGCTGTCCAGGTTGAGTAGAGAACTGCACATTAGGTTGTATAGTCTATTGAATTTGGGACGGATCCCACACTATGTCTATTCTGGGGTATTGTCCCGTAGAAGGTTGAACGTAAGGACCATAGCCTGGTTGAATGTAGGGTTGATAAGTAAGTGATAAATTTATGGCTCCTTGTACAAATGATTGACCAGAAGGCGATTGGAAACCTTGAGTTGGGTACTAACCTTGAGGTTGATAACCCTGAGGCACGTACTAAATCTGGGGTTGATAAGGACCTTGAGGAACATACTAAGTTTGGGGTTGACCTTGGGGTATGTACTGTCCTGAAGGTTGATAACCTTGAGGTATGTACTGTCCTTGAGGTTGTTCTCCAAAATAATTTTGTGCCACAGTTTGTCCTTGGAAAAATTTACTTTGAGGCTGCCCCCAGGTGGTAATTGACTGCCTTGAGGTTGCCCCCCAGGCGGTAATTGACTACCCTGAGGTTTCCCCCCAGGCGGTAACTGACTTCCCTGAAATTGTCCCCTAGGCGGTAACTGACTACCTTGAGGTTGAGGATTCAGAATATTACCAGACATCATAAATATTTGCGCTACGTTTGACGTTTCATTTTTAATTCCATTAATACCAGATGATAATACTTGTTCAATCGGTTGAGGAGCTGCTCCTGAGAAAGTACCAGAAAGAGCCTGATACCCCGAAGGAACAGAAGGACCACCGTGAAAAAATGCTTCCGGTGTTTGGGAAAACATAGATGACTCTCCTGCCATAATGGATGAAGGATAATAACCTCTGGGCATAGGATGAAATGGAATTCGAGGTGGAGAAAAAGCAAGACCCGGTTTTTCTAAAAATTTCGTCAAATATAGATACCAAGAGTCACTCTGAATACGACTGTAGAAAATGGATTCAAGCTCCCTAATATTTAAATGCTTAGGGGATTCGGGAAGAGATATCTCTTCTTCTGGACTAGCAAGTTATTCAATAGAAATGAGGCTATATGGAAGATCTTCAGTAACGATATTTCTTACCCTAGGTGAACCAAGATCGCTAGAAGTTGGTGTAATAAATCCTAAGGATGTTTCCAAAACAGAATGTTCAGTTTCAGGTTCGTCAGCTAGTTCACTGGAAGGAGAAATACTACCAATAACTTTGGAAACTGAAATCAGTTCTTGAATGTCTTCTGTTGTGGGTATTTGATGATCAGGATGAACAACTATAGATGAACTTCCAATTTCTTTTGATATAATTCTACCGCTACTAGATGATACTAGAGCACGCAACCCTTCAAGTTGACTTGGTGTATATTCAGGGGGCTTCCCCTGAAGTCTCCGGGATTGTCTCAGTAATTCTGCCACGATTAAATATTAACCAATCACACAAAAACAAAGAAAATTTCAATAAAAACACCTAAAGTCTCTAAAGAAACAAACGGTTGAATCACATGCCTAAAAATCTAAGAGTTCAAACCACACACAAATAGTAACTTCCCGTACTAAAAACACTAGTTGGTGATGAAATCCAACTTAGTAGAAATTTAATACAGAAAGGGCGGTTGGAACAGTTACCCTAACAACATGCTTAATGAAACAGACTGGCACAAGTTTCTTCACAAACCATCTCGTGTGAAGAGAACCCCCCAAAGATTCCAAGTGAGTCTAGTCGACGTTTGCTCTAGGTATAGTGAGATATTTCCTTCACCGTCACCTTAGGAAATAATCTTAAGCTTATGGACACTAAGGTTACCAACAGTAACAAATACAACTGGGGGAATAGTCTACAATCTGATTCCACGCGCAAGGGCAGAGTAACAAAGCTCAATCCCCTTGAAGGCTCCTCGACATGGTTAATCTGATTTCTACCGACAAGTGACCCTAGGCTCCTCGACAATGGTTAATCTGAGGTTTACCATTTGTAATGCGCGCAGATCTTCTATCTTTCGCAATGAAACATAATTGATTGTCTCAAAGGTTCGGATATGATCTCGTGATTAACTCCTTTAAGAGAAGCTTCCCATATTGTACCAATTAAAATTGGATTTATTTCCTACCACAAGATTTATCTACTTGTTTTTTTTACTATCTTGGAGAGTTAACTACTCCCTACTCCAAGATACTAGCCTAAGCTATATTGGTGATAAGAGCCCTATAAATAAAAATATTACTAGATGAATTTTTAATTAAGCGTTGCTTTTATGGGTTGTTCTTTAAGTCAGTAGGTATGGAAATGAAACTTTGATGGTGTGAAGACTCGACTTCCAAAAACACTAAAAATGCACCTAAAAATGATAATAAATTCGTTTTATTTCAATGAAATTCTAGCTAAAGAAAGAGTTCGAGAATGCAATTCTTTTTAAGAGACAATTCTTTCTTTGAACATAAAGAATAAATGGAAGAAAATCTTTTTGTATTTTCAGCAAGAACTCAAAACGGAACAAATTATCAATGCTCGCATTAAAACCCTTTCACTTTCAATACTTTAAACTACAAAAAACAACTTTCCTTCAAAAGAGATCTACCAATTTTAAAAGCACTCAAAACTACAAAAATTAATTTTAAGATCTACAAACTTTGAAAATCTAATTGAATAAAAGCTTTAATTTTTTTTTGAAGAATGTTTTACTTAGTTGTTCAGTAAACTAAGGATGTGTTTGTCCAGAATAACAAACAAATCAAAAAACATCCAAATATGTTTCTTTTTATAAAAATGGAATTCAAAACTTATAACAAAGTTTTTTCAAAGATTTGCAAAGAAACAACTAGATCTATTTCTCAAGAAAGGATGGATTTCACAACCAGGTCAGACTCATCAAGAAGACAAAAAGACCAATGTGATCTGAGGTATTTCAAGCTTCCAATATTTGAGTCACTACAGAGACCAAGTGAAAAGCAATCCAAATATGCAAAACTTCTAGAAAATCATCAAAAACACAAATACTGTTGGAACTCACTCACAAGAGGCTTTTGACAGAAAAAATACCAATCTAGGCAGATACTAAAAACTCTAAATCAAATTAAAGATAAACTGGAAAAATAAATCTGGAGTTTTTCCAAAATTTTAACAGGGTCCGCAGGCTCCCAGAAGTAACAGGTGCGGTCCCGCACTGGTTACTTAAAGAAAGTGTGAAACTGCCCGCACTGTGCAAAAGAACAAAGTGCGGTCCCCAGAAAAGTTCAAGAAAAGCATAAAAGATTTCAAAATTTTCAAAAACAAAGAAAACCCAACCTACCCAGGTAGATATCCATCAATCAAAAACCAGAAAAATCTTTTCCTCAAATCAAAATAAAGGAAAACCAAAAAACAAGAATCTATCCCCAGTGAAGTCGCCAATTTATTGACCGGATAAATCAATCTTGCGGACAAGATCGATCTCCCTAGCATGGAAAATTTTAGGGGCGAATTTTAGCCCAAAGGCGAATTTTAAGGGATTTTAAATTTTAATAGGGCGAATTTTTTATATAAAACCCATTTTATATAGTTTAATAAAGTTAGCCCAATAATTATTTTAAAAATAATTAATTATTAAATATTAGCCGACCCAAAAAAAAGCGCATAAAACTGAAAAAATGAAATTTGCCCCCGATTTTCTTTGGTTGGAGCGGATTTCCATGGCATTCGCCTGGATTTACAGGGTCAGAGAGAGGGGTTACAGTGATTCGCCCAATTTTTCACTGGTTTGCCGGAATTTAGGAGAGGTGCCTGGGCTTTGTGCACACCGATCTTCTTGCTGGCTGAGTGAGGGACTCGACCGACCCTCTCTGGTCCGTTAGGGCCCTCCCATAGTTCGATTTCGTTTTTGACCTATAGCCCATTTCCCCGGTGCCATGGAGCTAAACCCACGGGCGAGGAGGAGTTTGGGCAGTCACAACCTTGTCAATAGATTCCCCATCAACAACAAACCAGCAACGGAATGTAAACCAGTAGGACAAAGTATCTACAATGACATTTAGTTCTTGGAAGACTGGCAATAAAAACCTAAACAATTCAGTTTTGGTTGTCTGGTTTGCTATTGTATGTGCAGCCATGGAGCACAGGGAAATCTTGGAAGTCAAGAAGGTTCTAGCCTCTAAGAAGGCACAAATAATACATCCAGTTCAACAAGACCCCATTGTTTTCAGTTACTACCAAGGTACATGAAAATGAACATAAGTTTCTCAACACAAGGACTCTATTCTGGTTTGGTCTCAGCCTTCTTAAAGTGTTCTAGTTGGTTTTCTGGTTTGTGGTTGTGTGTGCAACCATGGAGCAAAGGGAAATCTTGGAACTCAAGAAGGCTTTGAGAAGGCACAAAGAAGACATCCAATCCAATAAGACCCCCTTGTTTTCAGTTACTAGCAAGTTACATGAAAACGAACATTTGTCTCAACACTCGCATCTATAATAAATTTGCTGGTTCAAGAAAAACAAAGGATGGACATTCTGGATGCAAAATGAAACACGCTGAGACACTTGGCGCTTAATCTCCGTAAGGATCCCTCTCCACAACCTCGAACAAAAAAGCTTCAATTAATTCTTCCCAAGCTGAAGTTAAGGAAGACGATACTGTGCATCAACTCAAGGAATCAACGGATATCGAGTAGTAGCAATCTCCTCACTCATATACCTGTCAGGATGAGGTAAACAGTCTTCATATTTTTCACTAAATGAAATTTTTTTCAAAGTCATCAGAAATTCAGAATACTAGGAGTTTTGGTTAAACAGACTACATGTAGGAAAAATTGGAATGTTTATTTCACAATCTGTTGTAAACTATGTTATGTAGATCGGAGAGCTACTTAAGTATGAGAACAGTATGAGCTCTAATACTTCTGATGTAGTACTTAAGATTACAAGAGATAGGAAGATTTAGACTTAATCATGCAGGTTACTACTCATTACTAATATCTGGCAGTGGGGCTGGAGTTCCGCTCAGAGCGTACGGTTGACTGGTGTCCATGAAATGTTCTGGAATGGTTTCATGGAAGAATTACATAGAACTCATATAAGACTTACAGAGGAGTTTAATGGTTTGGGCTAAAAATCAAACCGGTACAGAATGTTACATTCTATTGAAAACTATGAGGTTCTTTTGTGGTGGTCTAAATTATGGAGGGTAAAAGTCCCCAAGAAAACCATTGTGTTTATGTGGTTGGAGTTGAAAAACATAGTCCTTACTTGGGAACTTCTTCAAAAACGCAAAAAATAGGGTCCCAGCTAATCCATACTTTGCAAGAAAGGAGAAAAATTTGCTTCTTGTTTTTTTGGTCTGTCCCTTTGCGCAACATCTCTGGAAAGATGCTGGAAATTGGATTGGTCAAAGGAACCCTTGGGATGACTCCACTGTGGGAAACTGTCTCAAAGTATGGTTTCAGAAGGCTGAAAGCTTTTCAGGCTGTTCCCTATCTGGTTTTGTGAAGAATCTGGTTAGTGCGGAATGCACTCGTATTTGATGGTAGATCTATGCCCACCTTTCACGTTTTTTCCCCAGTTGTGTTATTTTCCAATTTTGCAAGGTGGCTCAGAAGGAAAATTTTCCCGGGCAGATTGGGGAGCTCCTTATTGACAAAACTTATTCTGGGTTTATTTTTATGGTGCTTTCCAGGGGCGTGATCAAATATGTAGTTTGGGAGGCATAACTTATCCTTCTGATAATCATTTCATTAAGTTCAGAGCATGTTTGGGCTAGCGTACAAACAACTTCGGTGAATTCATGGCTTTGCGAGCTCTTTTATTGGTGGCCACTAACAAAGGGACTCATCCGCTACAGGTATTTGGAGATTCTCTTTTGCTAATCAAATGGATGAACAACTAACATTCTATTCAAAATATCTGTCTTGAGACACTTGTTATTCAGCTCAAATTTATATCTCAGCAGTTCAACTTGGTTACTTTATTGCCAGTCTTCCAAGAACTAAATGTCATTGTAGATACTTTGTCCAGTTGGTTTACATTCTGTTTCTGGTTTGTTTTTGATGGGGAATCTATTGACAAGGTTGTGACAGCCTTATCCAATTCATTTTTGTCCTTGAAGTTGCCCAGTTCAATATATGCACAACACCACCAACAGTCCTATATACAAAGATCAAATTTGTGAAACATGAGGTTAATGAATAAAGAACAATTAAAAATTCACTTAGATAGCCAGCTACAATGGCATGACTGATACGTTCTCTTTTAGACCATATTTCATCTTCAAAAAATACTGCCATCTCAATCAAATATGCAAGTCTTGTTCTCAACTTTTTGTCTAAATAATGTACGGGCTTACAATCCTACTAGAAAATACGTTTCCATTGCCACCTCTCCTGATAACAGATTCCACAAATCCCTTTTGAAAAGGACCCTTAGAGAGCTATCACATCTAGAACACCCAACCTCTGCTGAATTTATAAACACTACTGCTCCTCTGGAAATGAGTTCAAAGAACTGCAATTGGGACATATTAAAAGTGTGATACCATGTGCTACAGTAGAGAAATTTTAGTCCTCCCTATTAGTAAAATCATTACAGCTGGAACTCAGATGATGTTCTCTGGTCACTGCTTCTGTCATACACCTGTTCCAATGCAAGGTTTTTATTGTTTAGTTTTTTAGATTTGATCTGATATGTTTTGCACAGAGTCTTCAGGTAGGCAGCACATTGCATAGTCTCTTTTCAAAAACCATATTTCAAGTGCCTGGGATGAATGTACTATGTACTAATGTAGTGACAGGTTAGAAAAAATTTATACAAGATAGCCACAGTACTGTTATTTTATGAGCCTGTATGGACAGTATGATGTATATTTTGATTTCACACTTTACATGTCAAATATAATGCTTTTTTAACATGGAAAAGCATATAACCACAGTGAGATAAAATTTAAACATTTATGAGAAATTTCTTATTTCAATATCGTGTGAACTATAAGAAGATTTTATAGGGAAAATGAGTGAAAAAATTTACTATTTCACATATTTCACATTCGAAACTTTCTTTACGTTTTCAAGCTTGTTAACTTCTCATAAATAAATTAAAATTGTAGCACTAATGCACTAGAAATGCACTTGTATATATGATAAATGTGTGTATGTATGGGAGAAAGCAACAATTAGGCTTAAAAGGGAATCCACTAACGTTTTGTGCTAATGGAATCCACTATATTCATGGATCACTGAGAAATTAATATCCTTGAGACAAAGAAACACTTCTATTGGGGATATGAGTAAATTATATTAATTAGTTTTGAAAACAAGAGGAAGACTTTTGCCTATGAAATCCTTAGAATTGTGTGAAACCTACTTTTTGGGGAGCAGACTTGAATGATATTTTCATTCCCTGATGCTAAGAGTTCCTCTTCAATCAACAACCAATTTTGAGGAACTCCTAGCATCAGGGAAGAAGCCAATAATGTGTCTTTGACTATGTGTTCGATAGTGTTGATGCTCTTGAGTAGATCCGATCATTTTGTCAGCCCTTGACATGAAACTATTTGGAACTTGTGTAGTGCAAACAATGAAACAAGTCTAGACAGAGCTATTTCTATCCAGCTAAGTGGCTGTGAGGTGATTTCTCCCCTATTGCCCTTGATTGGGAGAAAAAAGGAGGTAAAATGCATTGTTGTTGCGGAAGAGTTCTAAGTCCAATGTAAATTATGCCTAAGAGTAAATCTCTAAAATGAACAACACAAGGCAGCATTGGTTAAGGTATTATTGCATTAGAAAAAGTTGGAAAATATTTTCCTGATCTCCTATAGAATCAATGAAACCTCCCTCTAATCTAGTTGTGGATTGGGCACCTAAACATAGAGTACTCCTTAATCTCAACCTCATGTAATGGGAAAATCCTATTGATCTATTTCTCCATGGGGAGTTTGTGCTTGGTTTGTACTCTCAAGTGGTGTACCATGTGAGCACATCTGAAGTTGGCTCGAGGAAGATCAAGTCCCTAAAATAGATGGAACGAAAGATAGCTTAGCTGGCTGCTGAATAATAGAAATTCTGGAGATCTGGAAGATAAGCTTGAAATAAAGGCCATCTTGGTGCTTATAGGTTGAGGTGATGCATTCTGGACATCTTAGATGAAGTTCTTGCAAATATCTCTCCTGGATGTAGAATTTAATTTTCTCCTTTGTGGGAGGAGGCAGGTAGGGGCATTGAGGGATTTCCAGGGAGGGAGGCAGTGAACTAGATGCCTATTGTGCCTTATAAAATAAAAAATTTTATTGAACCAACTAGTTAGGATTGCAAGTCTCTCTGAAAATTTCATTTACAGCAATTAGGAGAAAGCAACAATTAGGCTTAAAAGGGAATATTTATTAGTTGACCTTCATCCATGTAACACAACAAATATTGTTTTCTATAATTTCGTGTGCTTCTATCAACACTGAAAATGCTCAGTAGCTATGATTCTTTCTATTACCTGTCATTGAGCTTTTCTTTTACATGACTGGTCACTGACATATTTCGGTTTATACGCTTTTCTTCTATCCATTCATCTAGTTCACTTGTCATTTTTTTCTATCTCCCCCTGTGATGACATATTATATCTCTGTGCATATTCATTCTTCATATGATGGTTCTATGCGTATATGATGTTATTTGTATAGTGACATATTGGAAACACATAAATTAGATTCTATATCCATTGATATATGTTTTACTTATGGAAATATAGTTTTTGAAGGTTCATCCTAAGTGCCTTTTCCAGGATTTTCAAATTTTATGCTTGTTTCTTAAAGTAGACTTAAATATCCATGCTCCAAATGAATGAGTAAATATCCTTCCTCAAAAGCTTTACGTCTGCCTCTCTTGACAAGTCTACTATTTTCAATTGGTTAATTATGTAATTCATATCCATGCTCCAAATGTATGGGTAAATATCCTTCCTCAAAAGGTTCATGTGTGCCCCTCTTGACAGGCCTACTACATTCAATTACTTCATATCCATGCTCAAAATGTATGGGCATTTGTATTCCCATCAATTTGTACATCATAGATTCTTCTTCATTTGACGAGTGTTTTTGCTTGCGAGACTTGCGTGATGAAGCAATATTCTTAGGAAATTTGGGTTTAACTTGACGTAAATACAAAGAATCATAGAAAAAACCACTTGAAACGAATTTATATGTCTTGCAAGGTCCCAAATAGAAAGTACCACTAAAATTAGCCCCTTGTCCTCTTCTGTTAATATACCCAGGATAATCTTCTGTATGAAAATCAACCGCTTCTTTCAAGAACAAGCAACATTTATTAGCCTGTTTCTTCAACTTCCACTTATTATAAGGCTCTTTCTCTTTATGACTCACATGAATTTCTCCTCTCCTGCTCAGCATAGTGCTCTCACTCTTAAAAAATATTTTTACCAAGTGACGGTGCTTCTTGATAACGGGTTTGTCAACCTTGCATCCCCAAAACCCTGCATGGGGAAATTTTATCAAACATCCTATCCCTGAACACATCTAGTTTATCCATAGCAGTTGAATCAACACCATGCAATATAGCAGCTCCATGCCCCTCCAAATCGTACAGGTTTTTCCAAGCAGTTTGATAAGATGTCAACAGTTTTTCTCTGCCATCCAAGGAAGTGGTAACCATGTAGAATTCAAACCCAAATGCTTTTTCCAGAATAGAAGAAAACAAAAAATATCCTTCCCCAACTAATAAAATACCCTAGAGATTGGAGTAATGCATAAACCTCATCTCTTCTATTTTATCATATCCAGGAATGAAAGTATGTTGGTATTTGATGGCCAACTCCATTACTGAACAAATGCAGGAACCCAAACAGCCAGTGACTAGGTATCTCAGGTATGAAATCCGCTCTACCCTGCTGGAGCAGTCACAGTGACAATGGTGACCATTCTGATGAAGCTTGTCGATAGGTGAGAAGACTGCACCTGATTAAAAAATAGACAATGAAGGATAATTGAGATTTCTAGTTTGTCCTCCTTGAGCAGGACATCAAACATTTGTAAATTGAGATTTCCAGTCTATCCTCCTTGAGCAGGACATCTAACATCTTTGCGCGTGATGACCCTGAACACGGGGTGGAAGTGGTGTCTGCCATGACCAGCCCTGTCACGCATGGAAGTGATGTCACTCTGATTCAACAGACCATAAATCGCTTGTAGCCTTCTTTGATTTCCTACCAAAAAGGTAGGGACTAGTTTCTCAACAACATATCTTGTTATTCCTTTGATTATGTTGATGGTTGATATTAGGAATATATCAAACATAATATAAGCTAGACAAGTAATAATTGCGAGAGAAAAGGAAATTTTATGTTGGAGGTCATTTTGAAAATGTTACTTTCATGGAAAGGTCTAAGTCTACTTTAAGAAACAAGCATAAAATTTGAAAATCCTGGAAAAGGCACTTAGGATGAACCTTCAAAAACTATATTTTCATAAGTAAAACATATATCAATGGATATAGAAGCTAATTTATGTGTTTCCAATATGTCACTATACAAATAGCATCATATACGCATAGAACCATCATATGAAGAATGAATATGCATAGAGATATAATATGTCATCACAGGGGGAGATAGAAAAAAATGACAAGTGAACTAGATGAATGGATAGAAGAAAAGCGTATAAACCGAAATATGTTAGTGACCAGTCATGTAAAAGCAAAGCTCAATGACAGGTAATAGAAAGAATCATAGCTACTGAGCATTTTCAGTGTTGATAGAAGCACACGAAATGCTAGAAAACAATATTTGTTGTAGTTACATGGACGAAGATCAACTAATAAATATTCCCTTTTAAGCCTAATTGATGCTTTCTCCCATACATACTATTGCATTGTTCATTTACAACATGTGAGAAAATAAACAAATACAAGTATGTTGAAACTAGTTGATTAATGAAACATATATTTACGATGGGAGAAAATTTGATATGGACATATAACTGCCTTCACATTGAGAAATCCCTTTTCTATTATTATTGTAAAGAAAAACTAAGTACTATTGAAATTCATAACTTTGAAAAGTCTTTGCTAGGCATGGTGAATGTTTATCCTCATCATATTTATGGTGATTGATCTTAACATGTAACATTTGTTATATAATGCATTTGATTTATTAACATGTAGATCCACGCATTCCAATGTCCATGTAAAATTATGGTCAAAATAATTTCTATGTTGAATATTATACATGTAGATAAATCTATGTTGTATATGCATAGAGATAGTTCTAATAATGTGAGCAAGAGAAAATTAATGACAAATAATTTTAAGAGATATAACTCTTTTAATATATATGAGAAAATTAATTCTTTGTTATTAAGAAAGTCTACAAATTATTTCAACATGTTTATGTTTCAATATTTAATATTTTATTCATATTCTTTAAGCTTAAAGGGAAGTATTCAATTTCCAAATTACTACATATATAATGAGATGAATATTTAGGATATCAAGGTTATCAGAGCACCGAACTATTGAGTGAGAATAACATAATGAATGAAACCAACCAGAATTTAATTGGTCAAATATAACCAACGACAACTTTTTTGCACTCTCTCAACTTTGCTCACCTCACTATCTAGGTGGCTACTCATGACACTTTATGCTCTCACATCCCTCTCATCTTTATTCACATATTTTCTCCAAATGAGGCACCATAATGAGCTATAAGCTTGACATAACTACAATACTTTTGCAAATCTCAATCACTTGTCATGTACAATCCAAAACCACATAAAGTAGAAAGAAATACCAAAATACATAAATTGTTCTCCGAATTTACACAATTAATCAAAATATAGTGATGTTCTATGTCTTCAAAGTAAATGGGTGAAGGATTGCCAAAATGGACAAGGAATGTACACATTGCAAGAAAAAATCTGAATTATTTATGTTGTGAAGTCATCGAGCCAACGTGGTAGTCATCAAATTGCTCAAAAAGATATAAATGTGAATGTGATTGGTGGAGAGAAAAGCGGGTCTAACATGTTAATGTTACTTAAAAGGAAGAAGGATTGCTTCTAGAAGAAGACCATAGTAGGGTATTGTTGGGAATCTATTGATGACATTATCATGAAAAGGAGCACAAGTAAAATAATTGTGAGGGAGGTTTTAGGCCACAAGTGGGGTTTGAGTCTTGAGGTGGCCATAGGTTGCAATGAACATGGGATTTGAATTATGCTAATATGTGTGGTTGTTGTATCGATCCGCATACCACTACATTCGCAAGATTGGAATCCAAAATTCAACCCCAAAGAGCAACAAGTTATACATGAATATATATCCTCTAATGATTTTATTACCATATGGTGTGAAAATTACAAGATAAATTGAATTCATGGTTGAAATTATGTGCAACTTGTTTCTTGATGTATTTCACTATAAACACAACCCTTGTGTGGAAAGATGAATTAATATATTGTGAACATACCAAATGGCAATGTGCTTGAAAGTCTTAAATGGGGTCTGGAGGTTTAGATTGATGGGTGTGGGTGGAGTTGGAGAGGGGATGTACTAAAGAATCTCATAACTAAGACAATAGACATTTGAAATGAAAATACATTGGACTTGGGTTGACATCAACGAGGATTGAAATTTTTATCACCCAAATGAGCAACAACCCATGGGTTATAAGTTCAAATTGCATGTACACATCTACAAAAAAATGAGGAATTTTTTATTTGGATAGTGGGTAGGTTCATTATGGAAATGAGCAACAATCATTTGGCTATATGTTCTAATCATCTAGAATAATCGACAAAGATCAGTGGAGCTTTCTCTTTTGACGATGGGCCCATCAAAGGCATGCATTTAGTAATGGAGGGTGCTTGAGTGTCATATGCATACAACAATCACATGTCTAGTGCTAGTAAAAAAGGGCTTCTAATGGTTTAATCTTCAATGGATGTATGATAGGAGGTTGTGATTGAAAAGGTCATGAAAGCTCCATTATCCATCATACTATCCGTAGAATGAGGCCTTGCAAGATTCATAAACAAATAATGGTGGTTTACTAATAATACTCGTTATTACATATTTTTAAAGTGAGATTTTGCTCCACATTGACATTCTTTTGAAACATGTTGTGTGAGCAATTCTAAGTAAACTTTTTGAAATATTGAAATATCCATAGTGGCATTTTGGAGCGCAAACTTACACAAAGCATTTTTTATAGCATATAAGTAACATACAAACAATGCACTCACACTTTATCAATTCCTTAATATAATTTGAATATTTGGTGAACATAAATTGAAGATTCCTCTCCCATTTTTCAAGTGAGCACAATTTTGCTTTTTGTACGTTTAAGTGCCATAAACCACCTCACTAAATGCGAGTCAAAATATATGATGCCTACTAATAAGATAGACATTGTTATGAACTAGGCACTTAAAAAAGGATAAGAAGTCAATAACCATAGTCCACCTCAAGAGGGAAACCTCATTTTACAATTAATGCAATGCATAAGACAAGATGAGATGATTCAGAGACCAAGTCTTATTGATATTTATATAGGAGACCAAGGGTACAATAATTGTTCTTCAGGTTAATGAAAATATTAAGGGTGTCAAAAATCCTCTACACCAAATATCTCTCTTTCCTCTATCGCTCCTATGTCATTTTATTTTCACTCTTAGAGGAGAAGGGTCAACAGCTTCATAAACTGTTTGAAGGGCTTTGTTACACACCCAAGTGGATAACCCCTAGGAGAAAAATTTTGTCCTATGGATGAATCACTGATTGAACAAAATTATAGATCATTTTTTGTTGTATTCTTGTTCCCATGCTTCACCTTGGTGGTTTTTACTTACCCCTAGTCTAGTGTGATCTTCTCTGTGGCCTTTTTTCCCTGATCTATTTTTTAAAACAAAATAATGTACGTCAAAAATTGCTCAAGTTTGCAGATTTTGTGTCAATTCCTGCATTCAAATTTAGCTCTTTTGCCTCGGTTTTGTTTCCAATATACTTCCAAATTTGATGAGTTTTAGTTTTGGATATAAATTTTATGGGTTTTGGATTTGAGATTGAGTTCATCCTCAAGATATATGCAATTGGGATTTTTCTTTGTTTTTGAATTCTCACATTCAAGTTGTCTGTTGTTCAGGCGGGAGCAACAATTCTGTGGGACCTCATAGTTGGTGGGTGGGATGTTTCCTATCAGTCAGAGTTTGTGTTGAGTGCACAGGGAATCTATTCAACTTTAATTGACAAGAACAAAAAGTTGTCTTCATGTGATGAGTTAATTTGCAATTCCTTCAAGGCATCAGAGGTAGGGAAGGTAGTTCTGATAATAGACAACTCCTCTTCAAACAAGAAGAAGGCTACAGCCTATAGATACATGGTAAAAAAGAACATAGTCTAGGAGTTCAATATGAAATAATCTATTGATTTCTACTATTACTATTACATAAGGGGTGCTCGTCCAATGACCATTCAGTAGCTATGTGAAGAAGGCTTTGTGGAATTTTTATTTACTATAATATTATGTATAGCTGAGTTGCGGAAAACTAAGTAGAATTTGGTAGGAAGTTTGGAGTATGTGTAATTCATAATGATCTTGTCTTGTCTTCATTTATGACTTTTCAATGTGTGAGTTTTGACCTAATCCATTGCATTATCAATGTGTGAAGGCTCAAAACTCGACCTATATGCCAACTACTTCTTATGATCGTTCCTAGGAACATGAATCCTAATTTTTGTAGGTTTAAAATTTATCACAATTTTTCTCTATTGTGGTCGAATTTGTGGAGGTTATTTCAAAATTTATTTAAGGTACCATGGATCTAAATTTCTTATGAACTTTCAACACTAAAAAACTTTGGTGCAAATTGTTGATCAATTCTCACTTGGTTAGGGTTATAGATGTTAATGAATTTTGTGTGCATGCATGAGAGTTGGGTGCAAATGCACAATGTTGTGCAGCATTAGTGTGATAAATATGGGATAGTGCAAAGCATAGTTTTGAAGATTAATCTAAGTTGACTCGTACCTAATCAACTCAGTCAAGTCGATTGTTGGTTGAACGGTTAATTGTTGGTTCAATGGACAGAAGATCTTGCAGGCAAAAATACCAAAGGGAAAAATGGAGCCCATCATGGGGTACTCTTTGTAATTATCCACCATTGATACCTTCCATGCTTCCTCAAACTCCTCTCCAACCTCAATATCAGTGCTAGTAGTAGCATGAGCAACAACACTACGCTTAGCAGAACTAGAAGAATGCATTTTCCAAACTACACGAGAACTACTTCCCTCACGAGTCACCATGTGTCATGCTTGGTCTCGGTGGTTCTCTTCCTTCTACTCCTAGTTCAACTACCATATCTTCATTGGAACCAACACCCAGAACTCCACTAGACAACGATTCACCATTTTGTAGTAGTGATTTGCCATTTGTACTAGTGATTCGCCATGATTTTACAAGATAATATAATCTCGTGAGAGATTCGCCAAAAAATTATATATACATGTTATATTATTAATAAAATCACCTTCCATTTTTCCTATGTATCATGGGGATTCGCCTATTTATTATATATATAAATTTAGTGGGGTTCTTAAAATTTTCCCTGCTCCCTAGTACCAAAAAGTAATCTAGCAATAAACAGCCAAATAAACCTATCTTTCTCTAGACATATGTGATTTAAAAAATAATACTATAAAGATGTTAAGAAATTACCATAGATCCAATGCTTGTTCTAAGTAGTTGTCCCTCGGTCACTTGAAGGAGTTATCTTTATAGACCTGCAGTAACAAACAAGCAAACATTAAATAGCACCTATATAGTAAATATTATAAATCATGCCTATCATGGTGATCAAGGAATCCATGAAATAAACAGTTAATTAACAGCTTATTGAGAAAAATGAATTCATTTGTATTAACTTTGAATAAATAAAACCTTACAACCTTAGCCTTGATGTTGAACAGGCCTTCCTGGGGTCCGAAACAGGAATCTTCTCTACTCTGACAAGCCTTGCACTCTTCCAACCGAGACAAATATAGGTATGTGATCTCTCCTCACAAAAATATCATTTAAATGAGTCTGAATCCCAACAGCACTTAACCTCAAATAATTATAAAGCTTGAACTCCCCTTGAGGCTACCCAATGCCTCTTTTTATAGTGCAAAAGAGGAGGTTTCAGTTCCAACTATGAAGGGATAGAATCCTCCTTCAAAGGGATAAGCTCCTCACATCAAGGGGTTAGCTCCTTAAGGTAAGGGATACATGAACCTCAAAAGAGCAGTTCTGCCACTACAAGCTTCTTTCTAGAGGCTTCTAGAATTTATTGAAAGTGAGCTTTTTCAGTTTACTTACGCCTTTTTAATATTTTACAGGGGTCCACACCCATAATACAGAGAAATTGTGTTCGAGTACGCAGGAGTCATGAACATTAGGTGCAGGACCGCATGCAAGATGAAGAGAAAGTGTGATACCAGAGTTAAGGAGATTTTTAAGAACTTTTCTCTTATTTTCAAGGCTTGACGTGAAGAAATGATATGTTAGACTTGCAAAGGAGGAAGTATGAGTGATAATGAGCTCATATATATAGAAAAATGTCAGGATGACAATTTTCAGTGCAACACCCTCCTAACATGGTGAAGTAAAAAGGGATAAATGTAATATTCCTAAATTAGCACGCAGCTAATAGGAATATTATTTTTGCTTTAAAAATATGTTTAAATGAATAAATGTACAAAGGAGGTTAATCAAACTCCTAATGAAGAATAAATCAATGCCAAATATGAAAAGGGATAAATCTTGGCTATGTAAATAAGCACCCTTATGTGTGAAAGGGGCTAATCATTTTGACTAGGTCAACTTTGACCAAATCTATAGTGATGTATTGGAGGAGTGCTCATCAATAAGGCACAACGTAATTCTAGTTGAAGATCTCTTGTGTGAAAAGGATGATACCAATGAAAGTTGTTTAGGGTTTTGCACACTCTCATCTTATAAAAGGAAGGAGAAGTTAGCATGAGGAGGTTGTTCATCATATGATCTATGTATATTGTCTGTTTAGATCATATAGCTCTCTTGGTTGTTTAGCCTAGATTGCACATGTTGTTTAGCATAGGAATTACCTGTTCAGGAATTCCTCCTCTTCCCATGAAGTAGCTCTTGGGAGAGTTTTTATTGCAAGGTCCACTATCTGGCTTGAAGGCCAAGCTCCTCCTTTCAATTACAACTCAGATCTAGTTGTCTTTGCAAGCTGCAGCAAGTGGAGATTAGATCTCTTCAGATCTAAGACATTTTAGTGCTCTTTTTCAATGGAGGAGGCCTCTGCTCTATTGGAGGAAGTGTATTGGAGTGCATGAGCTTCATTTTCTGATCTTAGCATGTGGCCATCAGCTATCTATCCCCTACAGTGCAGTTTCTACCCCAGATCTGTGTTATTCTTGTAGGTGGTGTTGCAGGGAGTTTGGGTGCACCATTTGGAGAGTTGGTTTCTGAGTGTTGGGGAACTACCCTTCACTTTGAGATCCATTGGAGGAGATATACACATTGTAATTTTCAGATCTGATATGAATATTCTGAATACTTTAGCATTTATGAATATTTCTGCAGATCTTCTTTCTTAGATCTCAGATCTACTACTTATGCTTGGTGTAAACCCCAAAATTCCAAGGGAATCTGAAAGAGGGGCTCTTCTAGTGCATGGATCTGATATAGATCTGAATTTTTATGCACAGATATACTCTAGAACTGACATGTAACCTACAACAGTTTGCAGCCTAATAAAATAATGTTGTCTAGGCAGCTTCAGTCATTTATGTGGTTGCAACCCCTCTTTTGAGGGTATTTCTTATGTTTATAACTTGTATTTTCAGCTATGAATTTGACAAACTCCATTGTATCACTTAATTGTTGTTGTAAGTACTATTAAAGGACATTTTATTGGCTTCCTGCTCTTGTTCTGCAGAAACTGCGTTATTTTCTGAGCAGAATTGTTTATTGTTGCTGCAATCCCTTTTGGGGAATTTTTCAAGCAAAATAGGTGTGGGAGATCTGTTTAACCCACCTAGGAGGATTTTTTTTTTATATCCTCTTGGATCTAGGACTTATATACTCATATCTAAGGGATCCAAGTGCTGGTTTCAAATCCTGTAACACCCATTCCTGGAAAATGCGTTTTCCAGTCATGCCTTGCTGACAGTTCCCATTTTGGGATATTACAATAAAGCAAGCCCAAAGAGAATCCTGGATAAGGGGAATTAACCGGAAACGCCCACCATGATCTCAGGCTGGAGGCAACTCCAACCGAAATCAGAACCAGGAGCCAGAAAATGCCCAACGATAGAGCAAAAGGCCACCTCTTCAAACAAACCACTCTTGTTCGATATGTGGTGAGCACTGCCATTATACTCACCACTGTCTCAATCTCCCTGAGCTGAAGAAGATACTAAGTAACCGAGGACAAGGAGTATCTTCCCAGCAAACAATTTTAATGGAGGAACCTTTCCCCCATCAAGGGACGGTAAGCACTCAACAGCAAAATCCGAATGACTCCAAGAAAAACAGCAACGAAATCTACATGACCGGCGAAGAGATGTTTTTCCAAACACGAAATTGCAATTACGACACCCCACCAGCCACCAACACGTCAGGGGCTAGTACTAGTGCACCAATTGCACCTTTTACCATTTCAAAGATGCCTATTGAACCATTGCCAAAGATGGCGAAGTGACCCAATAGGCGAGCAGGAAACTACTCTAAAGCGACCCATAATTATAGCATCGTGGACAATCTATCCCAATCCCCCTCTGATATTTCAGCTTTGGAGGTATTGCAGTCATGCCCAAAATAATGGAAATCCCTGCTTTTTGTGTTAGGCGCTATCGACCCTGCCAATACGCGCCTAATGGCTTTTTATTTAGACAAACCCACCCCTTGTCTTCCTTCGATGGTCGCCTTTCAGATACCAGTGTCGGTCTAGAATATCACCATTCACCAATGTGTCATTGACAATGGTGCATCCACGTGCATCATGTCAAAAAAAAAATTAGCAGAAGTTAGGGTCTCCCGAGCTAAAACCTTCAATCATCACGCTTATAGCATACGACGGTCGTCATTCGACCCCCATCGACCTCTACCAAAATGTCTCGGTTTGCTTAGCTGGAAAGATGGTCCATGTAGACATTGAAGTCTTGGATGCTCACTTGGACTATAACATACTCCTTGGTCAGAGTTATATGTATTCCATGTCAGCCATAGCCTCCTCTGTCTTTCGCATTATGATGTTCCCCCATGAGGACCGCACAATTACTGTCGACCAATTGCCGCATAGCGAGAAGTGACCCCTAAAAAACACTGATGTAATTCTACCCTAT
Organism: Pinus albicaulis; assembly: GCA_034641835.2. Taxonomy (NCBI): domain Eukaryota; kingdom Viridiplantae; phylum Streptophyta; class Pinopsida; order Pinales; family Pinaceae; genus Pinus; species Pinus albicaulis. The sequence continues at coordinate 1,584,335,196 of CM076582.1, read as the reverse complement.
GTAGATACATCCTCGGATATGCTTTCATGATACCAAGAATATGGCCCCGAAGAGTTCAAACCGTTGTCCGTTCTAGGATCATTCCTAGAATATCCCCCCATTATACCTGATTCATCACCTAATTTCGCAGGAGCTCCAGTGTGCATGATGTCCACATCAAGCACCGAAGCTAGTCAGGAAACAGACACAAGCACACTAACACATTTGGTTCAAATTCCGATGGCCAAAATGTCTCTCTTACGACACATAGGTGTCCCAAGAGTGACATTTTGATGCGGGGAAAAACATGGTTTGCCTTAGAGTCGTAATTTCGACACTTCAATAAAGTGTCAGAAGAGCGACATATTTTCTGACGTTTCCAGACTGTCTTCACTCATCCGAAATTAGCCAAACCGTCACTAATCTGACATTATCAAAAGCATCGCTCTACCAACGTTAAACAAAGCGTCGCTCTTCCGACATTAGACAAAGTGTTGCTCTAGCGATGAGTGGAAACGTCACATTACTGACGCGCTTCCTTCGAAAATAAATTTTAAAAAATAGCCAAATGTCACTATAGCAACGGGTCAAAACGTCGCTCTTCCAACGGCAGGAACCATCGCTCTTCCGACATCAGAAAAGTTTGGTTAAAACATCACTCTTACGACGGCAGGAAACATTTCTCTTCCGATGGCAGAAAACATCGCTCTTCCGATGGTAGACAACGCCACTCTTCCAGTGGAAGGAAATTTGAAAAAATAAATAAGTGTCGCTATATCGATGGCAAAGAATTTTTTAAAAAAACTAAGTGTCGCTATAGCGACGGAAAGAAAAAAAAACACACACACATATATATATATATATATATTTTAAAATCCTAGCTGTCGAAATACCGACGGCAAAAAAAAATTATTTAAATAAAATTATTTAAATAAATCCCACAAGGATAACAATTGTAAAAAAAAGGTGGTTTATGAAGTATTACCTGCACAAAAAGCATGGCCAAAGAGATGCTGCTTTTGGAGTGCAATTCCTTGGGTTGATGTGATAGCATCCTCCCTCACTTCGGTACTATCTTCACTGGCACTATCTATGCCATGCCTTGTGGGATCTCTCTGTGTTGTGGCTATTGTCTATTGGATATAATTACAAGCTATTACCACAATGGAATATTCCTATGGTGGGATTTTGTTTAGTATTAATACTTACTCTTCACCTTCAGAAAAATGGAGAAAAAAATACTTAAACCTCACCCTCAGCTAGGCTGACTCATTACTAACTCTCCAATCACTAGAGAACCCAAAACTACTAACTGTTAACAACCAACACAAAATTAAGAAACATTTCAGGAAGAAGTTTGGTTTTTCATTGACGAATGCATGAGAGCAGCAACATTAGAGAAGAGCAGCCTTACTGAATCTGGATCTTGATGTCATTGTTGGATATATTTGAAACTTGATATGAATAATCTACAGATTACCATCTATTACTAAAATTGTAATTTGTCAATAAGTGATATTTTTATGTATTTTCTTTTTTATTTAAATTTCCTTTCCTTTTTCTGTCATTCCTGCTATTTCCTACACATATCTATTCCAACTTTCTGGCAATATATGACCCAGCTGTTTCTATTTCTGGAGATCCATTTTATATTTCCAATTATTGGTGACAAATAGCATATCAAAGAGAAAAGACTGTAATTTCAAATTCATACTTAACAAAGAATGAAAGAGGCATAGTGCTTTTACCTATTTACAATGACTTCATATCGCTCCTCTCTTTAACTCCCACCAATAAATTCCCCAACCTGTGAAGAATACACCAGCTTAAGTTATGTCCAAACAATGAGGATAAAGTTGCAACCATATGCTTAGCCTTATTATCATTAACCAACTTCAATGTGCTCCTTGGAGAAACCAATTCCGCTCATACATAGTTCATATCCAGAAATAAACAAGCAAAACCAATTCATGTTATAATGAATGAAAAGAAGAAAGAAGCATACCTTAGGCACAAGTACATCCATGGTAGAAAAATTCTTTCCATCATCATTGACCCACATGTAAAATTCCTTGATGTCTTTTGGATAGTTGTACACAATTATTGGCTTTTTAAATATCTCCTCTGTTAAATATCTGCATCAATTTAGACAGTTAAAAATCAACACAATTTCTCATCTTTTCACCTTCCCAAATAACCAGATTAAACAACTTAAAAATTTAAATATCAGGCATTTTGATTTTAACATAATGTCAAGGTGGTATTTTTGTCTTACACAAACACCTCTCATGCTCAGATGCTAAATCAATGCCCCACTCCACCTCATTGTCAAACTTCTTATCTGTAACCTGTTTGTTTTCAACCACATGCCACAATTCTCAAGCCATTCTTGTGTCTGAAAACTTAGAAATCCCATAAACTCAAAACTGTAAGCATCTATGCATACACCCAAGCTACAAAAAATTAATAACCTTCTATAGAATTTGAATTGCTTTTGTGTAGGTAATATGTGCAAATGAGGTATTCGCCACAGAACAAAGTCAATCTATAGCAGTCTTATCAAACATATTTGACATGAATTCCATGTCATCAAGGCAGTTATCAAGCAACCATTGACACAATAACTTCACATAGTCTTCTACACAATTCATGTCATCCTACAAATTAAAGTACAGCCAATCATATAGTCAAACCAAGAAATTGAAATCTGTCAATTTCCACCAGTCTTGTAGAAAGCAAATGAAATTTGCATTGAAAATGGATTGATAAGTTAGAAAATATCTAACAAAAAATAAATGCATACAATAATGGGGGATTTCAAAACAAGTTCTACCTGTAAATCTACAAAGGCAATTTCAGGCTCAACCATCCAAAACTCTGCAAGATGCCTCGACGTATGAGAATTTTCAACACAAAAAGTTGGACCAAATGTGTACACACTACTAAGTGCACAAACATAGGTCTCAACCTGGAGCTGACCAGAGACAGTCAAGAATTCTTGGCGGGAAAAGAAGTCCTCGGAAAAGTCGATCTTCTCATCTTTTTGTGGAATTCCAGGTTTCAATCTAGACCTTTCTTCCACTTTTAAGAGCTGATATTTAGACTTCCAAAGCTTAGATATTGCAGCAGCAACTTCTGATTTATTAGCTTGGTTGGCCTTCAGATCTGACACCCTGTCACCTTTCTCTTTAACAAGGAACTTAGTAGCTTCTAAATCAGCTGCAGAAGGTGGGGGGTGTTCCTTCAATTCACGCTCTAACCTATCTACCTCACTAAATAGTGTTGTAACTTGAAACATCTCCCAAGCACCCTCACAATCACTTGTTGTAATAATAGGTGTATGGATATAATTAAACCCATGATTCTGAAAAAATGTATGTGTCACATATGCAAGGGCGTTACGAATTCGAGAAACTGCAGAAATCGACAATACACACACAAAATATGACCACCATAATAGTAAATACATGTGACTATAAAGGGTATTATATCAAAGAAAAGGAAATAAACCCATATTGCAACTTGTGAGGCCATTGCAACACCATAATTATCAAATTTTAAAAATATAGACAACAGAATGTTATCACATATTACGGGTCAATGCATTTATAACTCTGAAAGATGAAAATGATTTTAAATGGTCTTTTAGTTTGTGATATATCTAAATCACACAGACCAAATACATGGTAGAATTCTATACACAAAATGTTATCTGTAAAACAAGTCATGTTATCGGTAAAACTTGTACGAAATAAGCTTTGCAGCTCAATGGGGTTGTACATTACAAATAGAACTTGTTACATGATACAGAAGCATGTGCCAAACAAACTATGGATACTTCTGCAGAATAAATCAAATAAGTTACAAGTTACAACGCAACAAAATGTCCATCTGGAATAAAGTGAAGTGTTTCTCTAGTAACACACTATTATAAATTTAATCCATGAAACCATTTAAATCCTGATTGCCCAATTTTTGCAGGTTAAGGTAGAAAGGAAAAAAAACAATAGAAGTGCATAAACATATTTTATAACCTACCATCTTACCAAACATAATAATTGAACTAAAGAGTACTAGACACGATCATTAGAATAAATCCAAAATACAAGCAGGATATTGCTACACACACAAACAAAGAAAACAAACACCATGAAGGATGAAATAAATCACAATATAGAATCTACTCATTTGAATATTGTTTAAGGCCAACCAAGCTTGGCCTAAAAAATCCAGGGCTTCTACACATTAGTCAACTAATTTTCAATCCTATTGAAATCAACATGCCAAAAAGCCAAACTAATTTTCCATCAGAAAAGAGCCCAATCAAGAAATAACAAACAACTTTGTATTTACTGATGTCATACCTTGGCACTCCACCCAACTATAGAAATTTTAAGTCCCAAAATCACCACTTCACCCTGGCATTACTACACCTATTGTAGCTTAAAGCTCCTTCAAAGACAATTTCAATCCTGAACCCAACCAAAGCTTGGCTCAAAGAAGAAAATATCATAAGCCCATTCTAAAAGTAATTAAAGGATTAGGGTTGTCAATGACTTAGCCACCAATGTTGCAAGGATAAGACAGCTTAAAATCTCTCAGATATCCCTACACCAGTTAATCATTTATAGCATATGAACCCTATCCCTCACGTACTTAACCGAAAAAACAACAAATCCCGACACTCTCAGTAAGGTGGGTAGTTAATTTTATGTTGATATGGCCACCAAGAAACCAATTATAGCACTGATTGTGTATCCCACTCTACGTTAAGTATGTCAATAGCAGGACTCTACTTATTAATCCCTAAAAACCACAAGCGCAACTCTGCTATTAATGAGGATATTCTTTGGAAACACATAGGCCTCATTTTAATGGTAGATACCATATTTGAAGTTTTCCCATGTTACAATGGTATCTTCACCCTTTTTAGATCCCAAGGTTGCATCTACTCCATCCTATCTTGTTTTTATTTCTACTTTTATTTTGATTATGAAGTAGGCCACTCTCACATTGTATTGAAGAATAGGACATTTTCTTTTACTTTTAATGTTGCTATTATGTGTCTCTCAGAATGGGGTGACACAAGACATGACAAGGAGGGAAGTGAGACATATGTCCCAACAGGGAATGAAAGGCAAGCACGTGCCACATCATCCCTTCCTAACTTGAATATACAGTCTACACTTTGTAGTCAATCTGGTCATGCCCATCATTAATTACAGGGACTGCCCCTTCATGCAAGGAGGATGAGGCAATAATGTTTCAATCGGTATAATGATTTTTTTGTATATCCTCCTTGCCACTGCTCTAACGGTGATATCCTCCTCCTATTCACTGCCCTCGGACAGAGAGGATTATCTGAATTCAAAGTATCCCCCCCTCTGCCCTTTTGCTTGGTAGGTCTGTTGTTTCCTTTCTGCACACTTTCTTGTGGAAAGATATTTGTTCTGGTCTCCAGCTTTCACTGCATCTCCTTCCCCTCAAATGGTTTACCACAGCACTGTAGGAGATGTTTGAATGGGTTCTACGCTTGCCTTTCCATGATTGGTTTCCTTTTTCCTTTTAAATGATTCCTGACATCCCTCCTTCCTCTACATGAACCATTCCCTATTGTAGTTCCTACTTCCTGATTTAGATATGATGAAGCAGTGAGGTAGGAGGAAAAGAGGAGCTGACATTCATGGATCTAATGGAGGTTTGCATGCTATATTTCAGGCAGAGTCTTCAGCTAGGCATTTTCTAGCTCAAATTCCTATGGGTATTCAAAAAGCTTCAAGAGGTCAAATGAGAAGTGGCTGAAAAGAGAGAATGTCTTTCAAATTCTGAAACTGCCCCAAAGATTGCTACATGGATTCTAGAGTCCAGACACAGTGCATGTCAGAGGAAGACAGAACCAGTCTCTGCATACTATAAACCTCTCTTGGAAAATGAAGACGCTATTAGCCATCGTGCTTCTGGATCATAACAATGCCAAGGACTAAATTCTACTCATGCTAGATGAGATGCAGCTCCAGATCACAGATATGGCCAGTAGAATGGAATGCATTGAACCATGACTTGCCCATAATTTGGACCATGGAACACCAATAAAACTATTGAAGACCTTTACTGAGGTGGATCCCTCAGTTTCTTCATAGATTAATAATAGGTTTTTGGTTTTCTAGTTTTTATAGTTACTATACAGTTTGGCATATTAGTCTGCTAGTTTGCTAGGCATATTAGTTTGCTAGACAATTTTAATTTTGAACAGAAACACAATATCATATTTTGTATAAAACTAAATTTTAAACTTCTCATGGTGAAGAGACTTTTGCATTTCCATTAGTCTGGTTTCCCTAGTGGCATACTAGAGGCTTGCAGTAACTCTCTTGATATGTAATTTTAAACAATACCAATAGAACAACTTAGCTTACAAAAAAAAACGTTCCTATTATGTGTCTTTTTTCTTTACTCTTGACTTTAAGGAGTCGCAATTGCACTTCCACCCCTTATCACTACTCAAATACTTTTGAATCCCATTGACCGACTTTTCTAGTTATTTGTGGAAATTTATTAAGATTAAATTATCTATATTATCATATCTCAAGAACAATTAACCAATGCTAGCAGCATTTCCCTAACTCTCTAGTATGAAAGATCAAACAAATAGCATAGCCCTTGCACACCTAACAAACTCTAACCAAAAACATAACTCTACTATTGATATCATGATCTCCAAATCCCAAGGACAGTGAAAGCATATATACTCTCATAGGTTACTTTTAACATGCCCCTTCAAAGCAAGGTCTCATGGGGAACCAAGGCCTAGACCCTAGGTGTTAATGACCATTTGAATCACCCCAAGGTTACATTGGGAACCAGATGCATAATCAAAAGGGACTTAAGCAAATTAAAGGCCAAGCTTTAAAATGGGATGAGTGGGGCATGTTAGGTGATGGGATAAAAGTGAGTCCAATATATATATATATATTGGACTCATATATATATATATATATATTGGACTCACTTTTATCCCATCACCTAACATGCCCCACTCATCCCATGCCTAATGTTTCTCAACTAGTATCAGACATAATCATAATCATCACCATTGCATTACAAATAACTACATCACATTTACCATCTTTGTTGCAAGGGATCCCAGCTACGCTAGTGTTCATTGAATTTCTGTTGTGGGATACTAGTTGAAATTTTGAACCACGCACAAGTAACAGCGTAGAAAACCAGGAATAGGAAAAGGGATGGAACCAAGAAAGGCTTCCTTTATTTATAGAGGGTGGTAATTCCTCTCTTCTTTATAGAGGTTGATGAGAATAATTTCACAATGGAGATTTGGCTTACTGAAGCCAACCTGAGGAGACCATAGTTTTAACTAGGCAAATCAAGCTCTAAAATCAAAGAGGTGATGTGCCTACTAATCATGTGGGAAAACTTTATTGTGTCAATAAACTATGCCATGTAACTCCAAGGAAAAGGAGTCCACCTAGGATTCACACCACAAAGAACCCAAATAGGCTAGAATAAACAAGAAATTCTCTTAGTGGTATTGAGTCTAGAGAGGCCATCCAAAGTCTCTTGTATAGAGAGAATCAACATCGACACTTGAACAGATAAATCTAGGCCTCTCTAATCATACCGATGAGGGAAAGTCACAAGAGAAACTCTTGAATCCCAGAACAAACAATAGAACCTCCCTCAAAAGAGTGATCGTTAAACTTGATCTCATGGAGATGGCATAGCTGTGATCTTGTCAACACTAGGATGCAATGACTTGTCTTAATCGATAATTGTTAGGAGCAAAACCCACAATTAGTCAAGCGTGATATGAAGACCATGAACCCAATGACATCGTATGTAATCAAGATGGACAATGGGATTGTTGAAAAGTGTAGCGAGAGAAGGTCTTCTCTGGTGCGTGCCTTAGCCAAAAAGACCATGATTTGTCTTCCTTTGCCCATGGACAAGTTCGTGGAGATGGTGAATTCATGCATAGTGTTGGAGGATCAGTTACATGGACCTTCTTCAATTTGACTACAAGTTCGAGAGGCAGTTATAAATTTAGAAGAGGACGATTTGGGAGCTTCAATCCTTGATTGAAGCAAGGACGAGTTAGAGAACCAGTTAGACTCTGTTAACTATTCAATCAAAACACATGTTCTAAATTTGTAACTTGCCAATTTTAGCATGGATCGAATCAATAAAGGAGGACAAAGGCACAAAGTTTCATAGTTGTTTTGTGCACAAAGGACTGTGACAAGACACAGCTCACGAGATTTTGAGAGAGAGCACAAAATTCTGTGAGAGATATTTGTTGTGAGTGCGTATCTTGGAGGAGCCAATATGCAGCATTGAAGAGAGCTTTTCTCGTGGCAAAATTGCGTTAGGAAATAGGGAAATTCTACGCTATGAAATAGGATTCAAGCCCTAAAGAATAGGGAGTCCTCTACACTAGGAACTAGGAAACCTGTGCACAAGGAAATAGGGACCATCTGAGCGCAAGAAATTAGGAGCAAGGTTTTGTGTGTTTGCAAGGTCAGTCCAGATAGGACAACATGAGGACAATATTGTTTTCAGGGTGATAGTTTTCCTTGTAAGAGATTCTATTGCTCAAACTCTATCAAAAAAATACTACAGCAAAGAAGAGGGTTTTCCCAGTTGGGTTTCCCAAGAAAAATAATTGTGTTGAATTGGTGTGACTTTGTTTTTATCTCTGTGTTCAATTTTGTTGCTTATAAGTGTTAAGAAATCATGTGCCTTGGTGAAAAACGTTTCATATTTTTCATCAAAGCAATTGAAAAATTTTGTGGAAATTTAACATGGTATCAAAGCAGAGATCAGTATAAAGACCAACACAAGTTGATAAGTTAGCTAGAGCACAGATCAATCAGGCAGGCGAGCACAAGATTTTGAAGAGAAAAGCATAGTAGTTCCTTGGATAGCAATATGTCGGTCCTCGGGCTAAGTTCAAATCACAGTTTAGAAGGAGCCTCAAATTTACGTGCATGGAAGAAGAAAATCATAGTAGTGTTGGAAGATAATGGGGTGGCAGAGTTTGTCAAGTAGGCAATAGTGCCACCTCAAGATCCTCAACGGTTGGCCCAGCATACTAAGAATGACGCCAAGGCAAGAAGGATCATTCTAGAGGTGCTCAAAGATCATATTATTCCTCATCTCAATGAGAAGAATACAGTGTATGAGATGTTTAAATTTAAGGCCATCTTCAATTTGTTTCAGGCTTCCAGTGATGTCACGAAGCTTGCTCTCAAAGAGAAGCTAAGAAGTAATCATATGAGAAAAGATGAGCCCATCATCACATATCTTTCAAAGTTCACTCAGGTTCAAGATGAGCTAGGTGGTGTGGGCATGACTGTAGCAAACAATGACCTTGTGATTCCCGCGCTACTAGGACTCCATAAGTCTTGGTATAGTTTCCAAGATGCAGTAAGTGGCAGAGAGAATATTCCTAGTTGGGAAAGGTTATGGAATGATTGTGTTCAAGAAGAGATCCAGAGAAGGGCGAGAGCTAGTAGAGAAGCTCCTGTAGAGGATGAGGAGAAATTTTCCCTAGTAGGTGAAGGTAGCAAAGCTAAGGGAAAGAAGGGCCAACGAGAGGTTGAGTCCAATCAGAAGGGTGAGAAGAAGAAGGAGGATATAAGCAAGATCAAGTGCTTCCATTGCCATGATTTCGGACATTATGCCGCCAAGGTCCCTAATTGGAAGGAGTCCAGTAAGGATCATGTAGGTGTATCAGCGAACGTAGAATCATTTTCTGCCTAGTTCAAGAAATATTTCCCATTGATACCCTGCATGGCAAGCTCAGCAGACAATAATGTATTGTATATTGATTCATGATCATCTTTTCACATGACCAAGAACAAGAAGTATTTCAGCTACCTGAATGAGAAGGACATGCAATTTCAGAATGAGCTAGGAGATGATGGTATGCATGCAACTAGAGGTGTTAGTATTGACAATTTTCAAAGGGAATTAGGTAATCCTCTCCATCTCAGATATGTTCTTATGTTCCAAGCCTGAAGCAGAATCTTGTTTTATGTGTGAAGCAGATAGGTGTGAAGATGAAGAATCTATACAAGTTTCAAGTAGAGACAGGTGTAGCCTTGAGCAGCAAGGTAATAAGTGCACAGAGTAGAGAAGTGATGGTTGAGAAGAGTAGAGCTCTGAGGGAGTCCTTAGAGCAGGAGAAATTTAGAGTACCTAAGAAGAAGCTACTGAAGATGGAGCCTCTACTAGTATCTCAGTTTGAATCTCAACTAGTTAGCAGTTGGGCCAACCAACAAGATGATGAGGAGTAGAGCCCAGGGCGAGTGGAGGCAGCCACACAATTAGTGACTCTGAGTATATGGGGATTTCAAGTCAAGTGGGAAGATGATTTGTTTAGGGAGGATTAGAAGAGAGTTGGATCTCCCAGTACCACCTTCAGGAAAAAAAAAGCAACCACCGAGATACACGAGGTACATGGCACTTATGACTGAGGTGATAGATCACAAAGCATAGTTGGAAAGAACAGGTCTTCAGATCAAATTCCGCAGTAGGAATTTGGGAAGTCTTATAGTTCATAGGTAGTAGCTACAACAGTAGATAACATGGTAGTGTTGGAGACAGATCCAAGTGGAAGAGGTTCTTCCAGAAGTACATTCCTCGCTAAGAGGGAGTATTGAAAAGTGTAGTGAGATAAGGTCTTCTCTCATGCATGCTTTAGCTAGAAAGACAATTATTTTTCTTCCTTTAACCATGGACGAGTTCATGGAGATGGTGAATTCATGCATAGTGTTGGAGGATCAGTTACGTGGACCTTCTTCAGTTTTACTACAGGTTCGAGTGGTAGTTAAAAATTTAGAAGCGGACAAGTTGGGAGCGTCAGTCCTTGATTAAAGCAAGGATGAGTTAGAGTACCAATTAGAATCAATTAAGTACTCAATCACAACTCGTGTTCTAAATGTGTAACTTGCCAATTTTAGCATGGATCAAATCAATAAAAGGAGGATGAAGGCACAAAGTTTTATAGTTTTTTTGTGCACAAAGGATTGCGACAAAACACAGCTCACAAGATTGTGAGAGAGAGCATAAGGTTGTGTGAAAGATATTTTTTGTGAGTGTGCACGACGTATATTGGAGGAGCCAATATGCAACATTGAAGAGATCCTTTCTTGTGGCAGAATTGCGCTAGGAAATAGGGAAATTCTACACTAGGAAATACTAAATAGGAGTCAAGCCCTAAAGAATAGGAAGTGTTATGCACTAAAAATAGGATGCATGTTCATAAGGAAATAGGGACTGTCTAATTGCAAGAAAGTAGGAGCTAGGGTCTATGTCTTTTCAAGGTGAGTCCAGCTAGTACAGCGTGAGGACAAGACTGTTCTCGGGGTGACAATTTTCCTTGTAAGATATTCTGTTGCTCAAAATCTATCAATAAAATACTACAGCAAAGAAGAGGGTTTTCCAAGTTGGGTTTCCCAATAAAAATAATTCTGTTGAAATGGTGTAATTGTGTTTTTATCTCCGTGTTTAATTCTGCTGCTTATAAGTGTTAAGAAATTATGTGTCTTGGTGAAAGAAAATTTCATATTTTTCATCTAAGCAGTTGCAAAATTTCATGGAAATTTAATAGGGATTGTCCTCCAACTACATGAAATAATCATTAAAAAGGGGGAATGCTCATAATGATCTTTAATAGATGCCATCCCTAACTACCCAAGTGCTCGGAATGATATTTAATAGGTGCCATCCCTAACTACCTCGTTAATCTCTCTTTTAGTGGGGAGGAAATGACCAGCTGCATCTAATGGGTAACTAAAAGGAGGCATACACTAGAAATGTCAATGGACTAAAGAAGTTAGGCGACCTCCAAGAACCAACCTAAAGAATTTAAAACACCATGATAAGTTATTATCTTGTAAGTTGTAGGATACTCCAAAGAAAGGATGCATCAAAATAGCACAACAAGATATAAGTGAAGACATCCATTTGCAGTAGACAAAACCAACTTCAATCTTTCCTAAAAAAGATCTGCAAAACAAAATAAGTCACAGCAAGTTGCACAGACTCTTCTTATTAAAATTTATCTACTCTATACATTGCACCGTTTCTCCTTACTATTGTAGAAAATAAATTATTCCTATGTATCATATACTTCATCAACATTTCTGAGCAAGAAAAGGATATCTCCAAGTAGATAATAGAGAACCTGTGCTGCAAACTTGCTTAGATTGATGGTTGACAAGGTGTAAGAAAATATATTACAACAGACTACTGTATTGATGTAGCTCCACTTGTGCTGTCAACATAAGGAAGCGCATGGTTACACACTCAAGTGATGGAAATATCTCATATAAATACCAACTATATATGATGATCACACAAATTATACCACTTAGTCTTATGCTACCATTACAGTGTAAAAGACTCCATGACTCAACTATCTTTTGCAAAATTTTAAAGGAAAAGTGCACAACTAATTTCAGTTGGTTAACACAAACAACAAAGTTGGATAATTCCACTAGTTTGGTGGTCAATGGGCAATAAGTTAGTGATGGTAATAGTGTTGAGCCACTAGATGTGAAGTTTAGCCCTTGTCTCTAGTGACTACGTTAAGCCCTATTCAAACGTTCAAGGTTGAGCTGGATCTACTTCAGAAGTTAACAAATGGAAGAAGAAGTCCTACAGAGTAATACATCTCTAAGAGGGCTTCAAATATCTAAATAAATAGGCTCTAGACCTGTTGATTTGAGAAGAAGGAAATTTTGAAGCTAATAGCTTGAAACATTGTAGCGGCATCTAAATTCATATTCAAAACAAGCTACAGTTAGTCACCTTGAGAATCTCTCTTGAGTCATTCTACACTTGAAGCATTCTACATCATGCCAAAGCATGATTACACCATGGCAACACCTTGACATCATGCCCAACTGGGATAGCCTATGACCTAACAGAATAGACTTATACTGGGATAGTTTATGACCTAACAAAATAGACTTCCAGAAAATGGTGGTAGGGAGCAACCGTGGCTGCAAATACTCTAGGTCCACTCTTAGGCTAATATAGCAAATATACAATTACCAGAATAGGGGCACTCATTCTACTACAAAAGGGGTCATTGGGCTGGGGAACCCACATATATTAAATTTATGTTGTTGGCCAAGAGGAATGTGAGGGAATTGGAACTGGTTGGAGTTCCTTTGAACCTAACTACAACCCAAGGGAATGTAATAAGATGGATACAATACAATGGTGGTTATATCACCATAACTAGAACAATTAAGTATAAAAATAGTATAAAAAAAAATTCAATGTTTAAAAGCATGTTCAAACTTACAATCAAATAGATGAAAAAACACATACAAAAAACCAGATAATAATCATGAACAAGCTTCATATTGAATTATGAACTGTAAAGGAACTTACAAAATGTGACACTACGAACTTGGTCAAGCGCACAAGCAAAAATATCCTGGACATGACCCTAGTTGACAAGTTGTATTGCTCATGATGCAAGAGGATTTGTACCTGCGCTGCCAAGTCATTCAAAATCCATAATTATCTATAAAATAAATACAAGTAATTGTTGTATTTTTTTACTCTAAGATGCATTCTTATGATAATGTTAGAACATATGTTGAGAATGTCAAAACATACCTAAATAAGCTCCTCTTCGTTTCAAGAACAGTTTATTGGAGTCACCTGAACTTGGAACTAGCCTCCCACAATATGAAAGAGTAGCAACTAAGTCAACAATCACTTTTTTGTTGCTACGTTGGATCGAGGGAGGTTTGCTCCAATATTAAATCGCTCCAATAAATTACTCTCAACTAAATAGGTCCAACCACGTGAAGGTGGAATCTCTTATAGCCCCTCCTCCCCCCTCACATCACTTTCAATTCCCCAATACCCAATCTATATTTAATTTTTTACTTTCATAAGCAGAAAAAAAATAATTCAATAACTAATAAAAAATAAATGCAACAAAAAGTACGCAAGAAAACATTGAAAGTGCTTGACATAAAAATAGTATGATAAATGATTTTTTAATATAACACAAAAAACGTTCCAAGTATGGTAACATTTGTCTTATAATAATACAATATTTTACATTATCAAAATTTATCTTTCTTCTTCCTACTTCTAAAGCTCCTAACTACCTCATCAACATCATCATGCTCTACTTCTGTTTCGTGCCTTTCCCGCAGAGATGACCTAGTTGCGTAGTCACGATGTCTGGTCTCATGCAGTGACAGGGCATCGCCGACAAAAACAGATAATATTAAATTTTAATTGTCATTTTTTAAATATCATTGAACTTGTTCGGTAATATTAATAAAAAAAATTGCAATGAGATTATTTACCTAGTGCACCAATTTTCACCGTTGGAATCATTGCCCTGTGTTCCTCTCTGGTGGTAGGATGCTCAAGTACAACGTTCTCTGTCATTTAAATAAAAAACGTTATAAGGACACAACCATCAAGGTATAATTAGAAAAAATTATAAGTGGATATTAATTATCGTCATGGCCCTCACTGATAGTAGCATTTCCAGCCTAGTCCCCACTACAATGATCAGGTTGCACGTGCAGACCATGTATTTCTAGCAATATTTCACTCTCAACGCACTGCTCGACAACAGGGTTATTTGGCTCGTTGAAAGTGTTGCTCCCCTGATTTAAGCAAATTGTTAGACATTAAATTTATGAACGAAAACAAACATATTGAAAGGTTAACGTTTTACCTTATTAGACATTCTGGATCTTGGGACCTGTCCCAAGCTTCTACAATGTTCAACTACGGCTTAATAGTCGGAACGGAAAGCGATATCTCTGTCTTCCTCTGTGTTTTCCGTTCCAAAGTCATCACCCTACATTACGTATGATTGTGTATTTTTAATGTTATTTGATGGGATTACAAAAATGTTGGAAGGAGATACAATTAATTATAAGATGTTTAGCTACTTACAATTCTTGCGGATAATTTCACGTAGCCGCCCTGGCCTTTTTTTCAATCCTAGCTTTGGTTGCCTTCGAGGTGTCATGCAACCTATCATCAAAAGCTTGAAGTTAGATATGATGTAGCACACTTTTATTTTAGACATAGAGAAAATTAAAGCTATTGAATTAAAGTTGTAATTTACCTTGCAGGTCCATTAGCATTTTTCCTTCTTTCTTGGCCCTTTTCTCTTTTCCGTCATCGATGAATGCTCTCCACTCCCTCTCTGGAACTATGAGAGGATGCTCGTATCTAGAGTTAATTTTGAATTGCATCTTATAGATATCCCTGGTATATTTCAGATATTTTCCAACTACATGAGCCACCGTTGTTCTATCAAATGTGCCCACCCCAAAAAGGGCTTCTATATAATCTAGAAGTTCTTTTTTCAAGTTGGAATTCTGGGAATTCCACCTTGTGCATATGGTTGGGCCAAAAATTATCAACGCCTTGCTCTCCAAAAACTTGTAGAACTCATTTTTTCCTACAGAGAAAAAAGATATTATCATTAATTTAAAAATAAAAATCATGATAAAATATGTTTTAGATAGAGTACATGAAATAGTTAAAATATTAAAACTTACCTGGGATTTGTACGTGCTTTATGGGAACACCTTCATCGTTCACCAAAAACGTGCCATCAATGGTCCCCGTGGAGATGACATGTCTAGCTCCAGGAAACGTAATAATATAGTTGGCCATACCAGCCTCATCACTGCCAACACGTTCAGCAGTTGGCTAGGTGTCTTCTTAGGCAGGGTGCATTTCTTGGATTCCACCTAAAGATGTAGAAGGTGTACGAGAGAGTCGCTCGGCAATCTATTGCCTTTGTGTCCCACTACCACCAACACCGAGGGTAGCAGGTGTCAGATAACACTACATACAAAAGAATTTTTTTGTTAGTTTAGATAATGTAAAAATTAAAAATCAAACTATCACAATTGATCTCATGCAGAACAAAAAAAATATCCTTTTTATTTTTTATTATTACCTTATATGTTTCTAGCTGGGTCATAATTTGTGTTATCCTCATTGCTAATTCAGGTCTTTGAGGCGTAACGTCTACCAAATGCTCAAGTTCCAACTTTTCTTTTTGTGCCTTTTTTGCAGCAACAGCAATGGGCATGGGGATGAAGAAAACTCTTTCTCGTTGAGGGAAAAATCAGGCGCACCATGGCCAGGCATCTGCATATTTGAACAAAATTAACATTATTTCAATTATGTGAATAACTAAAATACTTGAAGATAGAGCAATGTTGGCACTTTACATGTTCTTTGGCTGGTCCCTTTCCACGATCATCCTGTCTCGGGGTTTTTCCTGTACTTCCACGATAAGTCTGCCACATTGCAATAAAATTAGAAATGTGAAAACTTGAAAACACAAAATGAAAACTGAAATAATTTCTAAATTTACAGTGAAGTGCTTCAATTCAGTTGAAATTTTTTTGATTGAATTTTTATCCTTAGATTCTTTTAGTGCATGTTTGGATGATTTGGTTCTTGCTCGTTGTGATTCTCAAAGAAATATATTTATGAATGAGCTAGGAAATCATAGTGGAAATGCAAGATCTGCTAAGGAATTGGTTCAACAACTTGCCTTCTTAGGGCTTGAAATGTTTCAAGGGATGAAAACTTTTCCTAGAGATTAGCTTAAATAGATTTTCATGATAAGGATTTTGTTTTGATTAATGGTCCTCCAAGTGTCCACAAACATTCATTACATGGATTATAATCATACGTACATCTGGGCTCTACAATGATTATGAACCCTCTAATATGGTGGCCACTTGGTGCAGATTTTGATGGGGATTCCATTCATGTTTTTTATCCCCAATATTTAGGATCTCAAGTTGAGCTTTCTCAGCTTCTAAGTGTGGATCAACAAATGTTTAGTTCCCATTTTGGAGAGGCAAGAATAGCACTAAGTGTTGATAGTTGATACATTGTTGTATGCCAATCTTTTATCCATTCACATCATGTAGAATCATACTATCGGGGTTGGAACAAACACCTTGGGCTTTTGGAATTTCAATCAGTAGAAAATATCTATAAATACACAAGGTGAAGTATTATTATTTCCCAGTGGTCAGTAGGCTTTTAATTGGTAATAAATTAATATGCAATATTTCACTTATCCATGTGGCATATTGATAACACCCAAGGTGGATCAATGTATTAACCAAGTCATATTCTCCTATCACTTCTATTATATGCTTGTTATAATGTTTTAGACCGGGTTTGGTATGTGGATTGGTCCCAGTGATCGAGTTGAATTGGTCTATGCACACTTGTTCTAAGAAAAATTGTATGAATTGACCTTGCAAATTTTAAACACTATAGCAGTTAAGAGAATGATGATTGGTCTTTATGATAGTTGTGGCAGATGGCTGGTATTGGCATGTGTAACTGTTGCATCTGTAATTTTTCCTTCCTTGGTCAAAATTCCGACACTTTAGTTTCAAGGGAGGAAAACTTTTCCTAGAGATTAGCTTAAATATATTTGCATGATAATGATTTTTTTTTTATTAATGGTCCTCCAAGTGTCCACAAACATTCATTACATTGATTATAATCATACGTACATCTGGGCTCTACAATGATTATTAACCCTCTAATATGGTGGCCACTTGGTGCAGATTTCGATGGGGATTCCATTCATGTTTTTTATCCCCAATATTTAGGATCTTAAGTTGAGCCTTCTCATCTTCTAAGTGTGGATCAACAAATGTTTAGTTCCCATTTTGGAGAGGCAAGAATAGCACTAAGTGTTGATACTTGATACATTGTTGTATGCCAATATTTTATCCATTCACATGATATAGAATCATACCATCGGGGTTGGAACAAAGACCTTGGGCTTTGGAGGCACGTCACTCATGCTACCCCTCCTAAGTTGTGATGGATTATATCACTATCTTACGATTACTACGCCTTCCCATTGGTATTAGTTGTCTTCTTGATGTATATTATGACATATCCACATTGCATTTTCTCATGGCTATGATCATTTTCATGACATGGACCCACTGTGTACTTTTTTCATGGCCATGGTCTTGCATATTATTATATGGATTCAGAGTGTATTATGTGCATAGCCATGCTTTGTTTCTCTTCTAAGCATCAGTATGCCTATCTATTTGTTGACAATCGATTGCAAGTACTCACTAATTCCTTGATCTTTAGCTCTTTCCTTGGAATTCCTAAAAACTTATGTTTATTAGAATGTGTTTCGACCATTGGTTCCTCTTCTTACCTCACACATTGGGGGGTGTTGTTACAACTCTATTTTCCACCCTTGAATCTCACTAATGACCCATTGCATAGACCAACATTGAATGAGTTGAGGAAATCAACACTAAATGAATCGGTTCTCTTGCACTAGGAGATTTTGAACTTATTAGAATCAAGTTCCTTAAGTTCAAGATCTACAACCATCCTCTAGCCTCCTCCATGAATATATTTAAGGAAGGTCTCTCAAGGAAGAAATGAGGAAGAATCATTTGCAAACATGTGTTGTTCATTTTAAAAGAGACTATTCAACCTTCAGATATCAGACTTCTCAAGTTGTGTGAGGGCCAAGCAAGTGTTAGATGAGGGACTAGGGACAAAAAATATAATAGCATTTCCCATTGCATTTTGAAAATGAATTAAGCAGATTTTGATAAACTCCATATATTCAAACAAAAGACACAAATATTTTTTATAACTTCAACTTTGATCCAAAAATGTCTCAGGACTAAAACATGGTAACCATCATATATTATTCAAAAAAATTCTCATAGATACATACATAAATGCACCTACACACATAAATATATGCATATATTATTATATTTTTGTTAAAACAAATAAAAATTAATCTTGATGATTTTTTCACAAATTTTATATAAAAACCTGCTTGATTGATTTAATTTGCCGTTAAATTCACTAGTGCATGAGATTCAATGAATTTCATTTTCTGAATCCACCCCACCCCCACCCCTCTCCAAAAAAAACAAATGCAGTGACTAAGAACACAATCAGCATCATATCAAACCTGAACCCTAATTATTTTGTTAAAAAAAATTGTAGGGGGAAGATAAGATACAGTAAATAGTAAGCCAATGGGACTAGAAAATACAATGAGACATATAAATAATGTGGAAGTGCCCAGACTACTCTTGATTCTTGAAAGCTAAAAGATAAAGAGATACAAGTGATACTAAAAGAAAAGGTTAATCTAGAAGGAAAATTTTAAATTGTAGAAATCAATACTCCATACCAGATATAGAGGTAAGATGTAGAGGAGGGAGCAGAGCCATCCTCATCTCCATCACCAAGGTATCAATGCAAAGACCAACAATAATGTCATGTATAGAATTCTTGACGCTGAATATTTAGCCAGGGCATCATGGGAGGAGCAATGTGGTGGTGATCAGCTAAACCCCTCCTAACATTTGAGGCTAGAGAGAAAAATCTAGTGATGGACATTTGGTTGCTTGATATGGGCACAAATCTTCACTAAAAGCAGATACATTTTTGTGGCCTCGTGAATGTAGTTGCATACCAATAGAAGGGGGCAATGCGGATATCTAACTAGCCTAATATCACCTATGTTTGGGGCTTGGTCATATATATAGTGTTTAGCACCTCCAATTACCGAGATAGGCTAGAAGGAGGAGATCAATTTGGTGAAACAAGATCTACATAAATCTTGTAAGGTCAATTTTTTGTTGTAATGCCTCACATATGTAGAAAGGAAAACATTTCTGATCTTAGGAGGTGGAATAAATTAAAACCAGTGTCACAAGTATCTTTGATTCTCAAAATATTTTCCAATCCACTAGGAACACTGGGAAGAAAGATGTAATCCTCTAAGGAAGGTCCAATTGAATGGAGAAAATGGGAGAGAAGAAAATTAGAAAGGTAATACAAGATTATGTCTTTCTAATTAGAATCCCTAAAAACAAATTTCATAAGCAAAGAGAAAATCTGGAATTCTTGACAATAAAACATCTCAGAGATGCCACTGGATATTTCTAGCAGGAAACAAGACAAATCTGCCCCAAGTAGTTGGCAGGGGCATAGGTCACAGTGACTACTCAAGATCTTGTTAACCTCTCAAGCTATCAAACTGCTGCGACAAACTCAAAAAACTAGTAGGAGAAAAAAAAAAAAGCTTAGAAGTTGAAGAAGAGTGAATAATCGAATTGTAACTTTGCTCTTGCCAAACATAACAATAGACCAAATGGAAAAAATATGTGTTATGTAAAATCACCTCATCATGATAAGATAACCCCTAGAACAAACTAAATATAGGTGGTATAATCCTCACCCAACCACAACTTAAGCTCTTATCACCTTTCTTGCATATCAATCCAACTCCTGCATGTAAATTTGCTTGCATCTCAAGAAAATCTTGAAGTGAACTGGATATGATGTCCCAATCAAAAACATTGAATCAACAAATCCTCCAAATACAATGACTATTCCAAAAAATGGGACAAGTATGACGAAAAATACTAGCAATCATACATTCACTTGTGATGTTAACTCAATTTGCAAGGTGTGGGTTCTTATTCTCATTGAGGGCATACATGTGATAGCAGGGGTGCAACTGTGTAATCCCCAACCAATCAGGACTTCCTTATTATGACCATTTAACCAATAAGGGGACACAACTTCCATAACCAAGAAAATATCACCAAAGAAATAGACACAAAATAGAGGAAGGGGTTTTTTGTATAAGTTTGAAGTCCAAAACATAGCACTTTGAAGTTCTGTAGTGATTTAATCCTCTATAATTGTATCATTATGTGACCAATTAAGGAACAAGTTTTGTATCAATTTAACATCATTCTTGGAAGTTTTTCCAAGGTTAAATTTTGAGTCTCTTGTTGTGTTTTAATCATATTGCAATTGTGCCATTAATTTCTCCTTGTTTATTACACAATTTTTTGTTGAAATTAAGAACAAAGTCACTAGAGGGCTGATCTGTTTCACTTGAAGGCTAATAATTATGTTGCAAGTGTTTGATAGATTCCTCTTCCATTGGAATATCAACTAGCCATCAAACTAGGCCTCTAGGCATAAGGGTTTTCTCTCTTTCCTCATACTCTCCTCACTGTTTTTACAATCAGATCTGAAGCATCTCATTTAAAGTAGCATAAATATGATCCAAACACCTTAGTAAGCTCTAAAATACATTGGCATAAGTATATACTCATTTCACACTTAATCTCAAGTAACTAGAAATACTTGTGTCGTTGCTCTTAAGGCGTTAGTAGTGCTCACTGACTTTTTGATGTTTTTGTATTTTTGGATGGTGCTTATGGTAAAGATCATGTTAAAATTTGGGATATCATGTTGTTTTAGTAATATTGGTTGGTGAATTTTGCACATTGAAGATTCCAATTTGGCACAAAATTTATGGACTGATAAGAGAGCCATGGAAAGTAATCATCCATAGGCATTTATTTCTCAATACACAAACTAATATTAAACCCATAAGTTTTATACATTCTTGATTTAAGGAAATATGAAGATAGTTCCAAGTCATAAATAGTCAATTTCTTAGATTGAAATCAACATATATAGTGAGCGAATAAGGGTAATTGAACCTGGTTTGGAGGTTTATGAATAAGTGAAAAATATCAGTTCTTAAGGCTGAAAAGGACTAGCATTGACCCCTTAAATTATGAGCTTAATCTCTAGAGTATGACCAACTCTTACTCATTGTACAAACCCAACAGCATTTATGGCTCCCTTTTTCTCCTAAATGACACCCTCTGCACACATGTAATTAAGGCATCTCCATAACCCACACACAGATATTGTGATAGCATCCAGAAGAGGTTAAATCAATCCACAATAATGCTACAGCCAGCAAGGAAATTTGTCTAGCAACTCTTCCCTAAACAGAATTTCACTCTTAGGAGGTACAAACTTTAGCAAATGAGAAAAATATCAATCTTGTCTTCCAAAGACACGCCCACAAGACAAAGACAAAATTCGAGCTCTCTTGTGACTAGTTATTGTACTTCCTTTGTTACATAATTCGACAAGATGAGTGTAAGAGTGAATATGGACCTCTTGAGTGGATAACTCGGCCCCTTAGAAAAACTAAACTTGAACCACAGAACAAAGGATTTCAGCCTCTTTCACAATACTAAACTTTTTCTTCCTTGTGAAGAACTTGACCAACAATGAATAAGAAAGAACTCAACCCTAAATGCAATGTTCACTTCCTTTCTAAGAATTATTGAGAGGTTGGAGACTTAGAGGTTGATGTCGACAATCCCAGCTACATTGATCCACACTTGATGCTAATGCCCAACGATAGCCTTTCTAGCAACAAGGAAGCTCTTTGTACATAGAATTGTGAAATCAAGCAGAAATTAGCATATATGGTCATTGATAATGGAAACCAAAATAACCTTCCCTTGCTTCAATTGGAAAAGGAAAAAAAGTTACCAACTTCAACTCATCCTAACTCCAATTAGCTTGGATTGGTCATAAATGCACATTATCTTGTGGTAATCACTTGACAATAGATTAGAATTTTGTTAGAGGATGCCAAGATTTTTCCCAATATCTTATATGTTCTTACAAACAAATATGAGAAGACTTATGAAAATAAGATGATGATAAAAAGTGTAACTAAGTGCATAAAGCAGGGGCTTCGAGGTTCAAACTTAGGCATGTTCCCTCTTTCAATCCTAATATTACTTGGAGTTATTTCTATGGTGCATGTCAAACATTGGGTGATTATGTTGTTGGTATTGTCCTTCATTACAGTTATGATCATTAATTCTAACTCAAGATTGGAACTAGTAGCGGTACTAATATTTGTGCAAGGTAAGTAGCCCTTTGGGCCCTATTAAAAATTGCAGTGGTTAAAGGTGTTCAGAATCTTCAGGTTGTAGGAGACTCAAAAATGGTAATAAGAGTTTTAAAGTATATGTGACATTGGATAGTCTGGTTCTCTCTCACTGGCAGCACTAAGTTAAGGAACTACAGGAAGCTTTTCATTCAGTTTCTATTCAACATGTTCACAGAGAATTTAATTCTCTGGCACATCAACTTTCAAAGGATCCCATTGCAATCAGCAAATGGATTATGCATGGAGAATCGGAGGGAGGGTTTTGGTTTCATATTTCCTAGAAATATTTTTTTTAAGCATTTTACAGAAAGTTTTAAGATATTATTTTGGGTTTTCTGCAATGTTAGCACTATAGGTGGAATCTTCTTTTGACGTTCAACGTTTATAAGAAATATGTTTTGCAGAATCTGATGATAATATGGAAATTGTCTGAAAGGAGCTCTTATGCGTAGGCACAATAAATGTATACTTTAATTTCTACTTGAAATAACAGATGCCAAAAACACATTTGTTTTCTTAGAAGAAAAAAGACACAGAAATGAGGAAAATATTATGTGGAAGAAGATATGAAATTTTATATTGCTTTGAAGATATAAATTGGTGTATCCTTACCATTTTATGGGTTGACAAGCTTATTGCACTTGATTTCCTGGTCGGGCCAGTACAGTTGTCTTTTCTTAGTCGTTGGTGGTCGAACCAACGGGTACCTTAGTAAACCCCCGAACCAACGTGTCCCTTGCTAAACCCCTGAACCAAAGGGTCCCCTGCTATTTGTCCCTCTATTTTGTCCAGTGTAGGCAGAACTCATTTGATCCTTGGTTGGGTAGTTGAAGGAATCACAAAGCATCCAGTGTATTTGAATCGACCGGTTGAACGAACAATCCAACTCTCCTTTCTGGGATCTACTCTCGGCTCACAAAGCATCTAGTGTAGTTGAATTGACTGATTGAATGAAAAATCAAACTCTCCTTTCTGGGATCTAATCTTGGCTCACAAAGCATCCAGTATATTTGAATCGACTGGTTGAACGAACAATTCAACTCTCAGCATACATGCATAGACCGTTGCAGAGATAATGAAATTGATTAGGTAATAATTTTTGTAAAAAGGGCACGCGGGTAAGGTAATTAGGCTAATTAGCTTTGTTGTAATTTAAAAAAAAGGGTGGTATTTAGGCTAAGCTAGGGGTCTTTAATCATGTATTAATTCTATCAATTGATTAATTATGATTAATCATGTATTAATGCTATCAATTGATTAATTAGGGGTCTTTAATCATGTATCAATTGATTAATTATGAATTAGTAAATTGAATTAAAAATTACTAATTAGTCTACAAACACATGGTAATAATGGAATTATCCACAAACACATGATACCCTCATAACCAATACCTAGTTATCTAAAAATCAAATGTTTCCAATATGCTCAAGTAGAGGTGAAGGATTCTCCTAGGAGGTCAATATGTTGGTTTGGGTCCAGTGTTATTTTCAGCCTCAGATACTTAGTGTTTAAGGGCTTCAAGGGTAAAGGGTTAAGTTCCAAGGGATTTAGGGTCAGAGGATTTAGTGGTTAAGGACTTAAGATTTAGGGGATTTAGGTGTTTAAGGGATTAGAAGTTAATTAAGGTGTTTAAGGGTGAAGGATTAGGGGTTAAGGGTCACAGGTTAAGAGGATAAGGAGTTATGGCTTCAAGGTTCATGGATTATAGCTGGTTAGGGGTTATTTTCTTAATATTTAATGATTCAAGGGGTTTATGGGTTCTGAGTTATGAGTGTAGGGGTTAAGGGATTATGGATTGGGAGTTAAGGGGATATGGAATTGAATGGCTACGGGTTAAGGGATTATGGTTTGTGATCATTGGATTACTAATCCCTGACTTATCACCACTATTGGGGGTTCCCCTATGATCGATCGCTCTCGCTACCTTCCCTCTAGATCCCCTAGCCCCTTATATGTGTTGGAGCTCCCATGTTTGGCCAGATTGGCAAGACCAAAGATGAGACAACATCAGAACCACTTTGAGGCCCTAAGATCTAGCCCTCCTGGACTTAGAGAGGGATCTCTCCAATAAGACAAAGAATGATATATCTTTGAATCTCAAAACGAGATGTTAGGCTAGGTATGAAGCACAAAGGGGGGTTTCAAATGATTGGGTCAGTTATCGGTTGGGTCATAAGATCATAGACTGAGAAGGTAATAGGAAGAGAGGAGCAGAGTAGTAGAAATTTTCGGCAAAAGAGGATGGGTCAAGATTGTGCCATCCATTGGGCTATGGAGTCGTGAAATGAGATTACTCACAAACAACTAGCCAAGGCTTTCATATGGCACGTCATCTGTACTAAAGGATCTTTGAGACAGATGATGGAATGGAACAATAAGGAGAGAAAGGTGAAACACAAAAAGCATCTGGAGATCAGACCAGAGGTCTTATAACTCCAGATCTACTTTGGAATACTCTCGAAGGAGAAACAATAATATTTAAACATAGAACCAGGCCTAAGATCAGAGAAGGGCTTTTAACCTTCAATGCTTCGGCACCAACTCACGAGATCTTGGAAAGGTCAATCTATCGAACAAGGACCCCAGTGGACAGGGCTTACACTAAATCCTCGGTATCCCAAATCCTCTGGATTGAACCTCAATAAGAAAAACTAAGCATCAAACCCCGAATTCACACATCAACTAGCAGTGAATAATAGTTGCTACACTAGTTAAATTACATGAATTTGCTCTTAGTTCCACTATCAACAGAAAACATTAAAGGTAGGGAGAGAAAAAACATAGGGTACCATGTGAGGGTAAATCCTATGCCATATTTCTGATGCGTACCAGAAGAAATGAACAGCATGAAAAATGTAATAAAACAATGTAAAGGAAAACATCACCCGTAGTAATAGACTAGGATCCTGTGAAATTTGCTTGATTAATTGACGCAAACCAGTCACATACATTCAGCTCAATAGCTTGTTACAGACTCAATTTTCTCCTCCCAGCCTACTACATTACAAACTACTCTGCTACTCTTTCCCAAAACTGTTTCTAACAGTAAAAAATGAATCCCTACAACTGCAACAGTGATAACGCAGTCCCAACCTTTTACAATGTGTTCTCTCGGGTTCTTTATAGGAAAAATGGATAGCAAGAGTAGGTGATACACATTAAATCGATTTATTAAGACAGATTGGAGGAAGTGTTTCATGCCACTCCGCTTAATAGCTCTGCACTGTACTTGATGGTCTGGTCTGGAGTCTTTGTTAGGTCGGATTTGACCTCTGACGTTTCTTTGAAGTTTCCTTCTGGCTGTAAAGCTCTCTGTTTTGTCTTCTGAAGCAAGTAAGGTGACTGAAGGTCATCTGGACTTCCATACCTCCATTATTGTTGTCCTGAAAATTGTTGGAAGCTTTCTGTCAGTGAGATGGCCTTTGGGAGCTCGAGGAGGCATGGAGACTTCTGTTGGAGGGCATACTATTCTGAGAAAATGTCTTGCTGATGCTGAGAGCAAATATGGCTCATTTCTTGCGCTCTCTAAATCTTTGGATTGAGCCTTAATCCTTTGATCTCTGGATTTGGTGTTGAATATTCAATTAACTGGCTTTAATCCGCCTAATCCGTCTCTGTTGTTTCACTGAGCCATTGCTGTAATGGCCTCTCTATGTTCTGATTCACAGTGACTGCGATAGAGTGAATTCACCACTCTGTATACCCTGCACAGTAAAATAAACCAATTATAAAACCCAGGGGTGGCGGAAGAGATGCTGTTAGGCCTGGAAGAATAGTAGCGCAACTATGGAGACAGCGGCTGTAGGGAAAATGCGGTGAAAATGCGGTGAAATGGAGGTTTGGTGGGAGAAAGCACGTGGACCATCGGATATGTGAGAGATCGACAGCTGCAATTGAATCGGAGGAGCCCAGTCGGGGAATACACAATGGAATGAGGGCGGATCCTGATCATTGGTTCTTTTGGATTCAACGACTAGGATTGCGTCGGAGAATCGCAATCGGGAGGGATGGAGGATGGCACAGTTTAAGACTTGCGATTGCGATCAGAGCGATGATGCGAGGGCCATCGGATTAAAGGTGAATCGACAGTGGGCATGCAATCGGAGGGGTGATGAAAGGGAGATGCGGGAGTGATTTTACTTACGACGAGCGTTGGATCTATTCCAATCAATGGTGGAAAACAACCCAAAGCCAACAGAATATAACACCATCACATCGGAGCTTCAGGCTTTACAATGGAAAACATGTCCTGCTCCGATTCTTCGATGCGATTGGCACTTTGGACTAGCGCTTGTTCTTAGCACTCGGACTTATGGAGGGGAAGTAGTTAAGGGCTAGCCGAAAGAGGCTAAGCCTATCATACGGAAAGATATGGGTCTCTAGCCGAAAAAGGGGATTTAAGGCTAAAGAGGAAATCAGTAGATAGAATAAGGGGATATCAAACCAAAAAAAAGATATTTGAATGGTTTAAGGGGAATTAGAAGGGGGGAAAAGGTGATGAAAATAGAGGTTTAATAGGGCTGAGATGAAAGGAAAAATGGAGGCCTTAGGGCATATTCTTCACAACAAAGAGTTTTTAAAACCAGGAACAGTAGTGAGGATTTATCAAAGGGCAGAGGCACATGAGACTTCAAGGATGATGTGTTTTCGGAGGAGATGCATTCCTTGAAGGCTCAAAAACATTTTAGCCCCCTATTTTATTGTCAAAATAATTCATAGGGGGCTAACAGTGGCTCCACATGGGAATGGCTTCTTCTTGAAGGAGTCAAGAATTCAGAGAATGATCTTTGGTGTAGGCCTGATGCCTGATGCTTGAACCACCTTTTTTCTTTGATTTCAGCTGCCACAAACCATGAAGACACAAATTAGTAGTAACATTACTCAAACAGCTACCTACCCAGACTAAATCCTAACATTTTTTCTTCTGGGTGCATTTGGACTTGCAAACCCTTACATCATCAATATCTTATAAACAGGAAAAATAAACCTATTCTACTTCTACCCTTATTAATCCATGAGACCAAATTAAACTGTTGGTCTCATATTTACTCTACCTAAACTACATCTGCTAGGATTAAACTGTCTAGCAGATTTCTTCTCTACATTCTAAGATAGAAATTGAAAAACAGTCAAGCCAGGTTTAGACTGTCTGACTTGCTGCGGACCATGGCATGATAGAAAAAACTGCTCATGGACTGTATACCTTGCAGAAACTAAAATAACAGAATAAATGCTCATGGAACGAGCTTTATTGAGATTTTTCCTACCTACCCTACTCTAACTGGAATATTTGCAAGTCTAGCTTACAAACATTGTCTTCCAATGCAACCAGTCCCTCAAGTGATCCCATGACTGGTATGTTCTGCTCAGCTCCTTGAGCAGGATGGATAGGCAGGGCTACTCCCACTCTTCCTGTTCCTCAATAGCATCTTCAAAAAAAATTATTTCTGTTTGCAACATGCTGCTCAAAAAGACCTTTAATTCTTCTTCAAATGTTTGCAGGAAATGAACATAAGGGTCATGAAATGATACCTTGTTATGAATATCTGGCAGGAAGGCTTCAACCAGGATTTCTTCTTCTTCCACTGGTTTGAGAAAAAATACTCTCTTGGGGTAGAGTGTCTCTTTCATCTTCTGAACCGGAGGACTCATCGTACATTGTTGCTAAGTCCTCTTGGAGCCATGATATGTTCTGTTTTGTTGGACCGAGCTCCGTGAAAATATCTGTGTATTCATGAGCAAGGATATTTTCCATTACCTCCTCTTTTTCAAGGGAAGGCTCCTTACTTTCATCCTGCTCATGAATCTCTTCTTTGCTTTCCTCCTCATTTCTTGAAAGGAAAGACTGCTGACCTCCGATCTCATGACACACATCACTGATGCTTTTATAACTTTCCCCGTCAGTGTCATAGATAGGTTGATTTGGTTCATTGCTTCTCTTGAGTTGTTGCGCTCGGTTTTCTTCCCATGGGTCCATTGATGATGTTTCTGCAAGCTCAAGTTCTTTCTGAAAAAAAATCATCATAAAATAGATCATAACTAGGAAAGTCATAATTGTAAGCAATGTCACCAATCAAACCTGTCGGATTCTCAGCAGGTCTTTCTTTGTCTTGATCCTCAGAGGAGTTTTCTAGATCTGTATCGGTTCTGTAGAAGGCTACAGAGGTGGACTGCGTGTATGATGTTCGGCCCATCTCTTCTTCTGTCAACATAGGAATTTCTTTTTTAACACAAATATAAGAGCCGCAGTCCTCTGCTTCTCGTACAAACTAATCCTGAGGTGGGATATCCTCGTGAGCCTCATCTTGAGAATTTTCCCGAGCAAGAGCAAACTCCAAACCAATATCATCATATATGTCTTGCTCATCGTCCAGGTCTGGAGTTGGCTCTTGCACGGGAAAATGCATGGGCTGCTCTGAATAATCATTATTTGCATTCAGGTTATCCATATGCATTTTCCAGCACTTTACCAAACATGATCACTATTCCATTTAATTGATCTGCCAAAGCATCAAGATTTGCATCTCTGTCCATGTCTGGAACCATGTTTACTGCAAAGAAGGTCACTGTAGCTTCTCAACCAGTTTAGAGTTCTCTATTAATGGAGTCATTGGGTCTTTTTTGGATTACAGGGTGTGTGGAGTCGCCAGGTGGATGAATTTAGATTTTCATAACAGACTGTTGTCCACCATATGCATTGAAACCAATCTAAAGGAATTGGTCTGAGTTGCTCCCTAATGGAGTTTCCATTATGTTGGAGCTCCCATGTTTGGCCAGATTGGCAAGACCAAAGATGAGACAACATCAGAACCACTTTGAGGCCCTAGGATCTAGCCCTCCTGGAACCGAAGAGGGATCTCTCCAATCAGACAAAGAATGATATATCTTTGAAGCTCAAAACGAGATTTTAGGCTAGGTATGAAGCACAAAGGGGGGTTTCAAATGATTGGGTCAGTTATCAGTTGGGTCATAAGATCATAGACTGAGAAGGTAATGGGAAGAGAGGAGCAGAGTACTAGGACTCTTCAACAAAAGAGGATGGGTCAAGGTTGTGCCATCCATTGGGCTATGGAGTCGTGAAAGGAGATTACTCACAAAAAACTAGCCAAGGCTTTCATATGGCACATCATCTATACTAAAGGATCTTTGAGACAGATGATGGAATGGAACAATAAGGAGAGAAAGGTGAAACACAAAAAGTAGCTTGAGATCAGACCAGAGGTCATTTAACTCCAAATCTGCTTTGGCATACTCTCTAAGGAGAAACAATAATATTTAAACATAGAACTGGGCCTGAGATCAGAGAAGGGCTTTTAACCTTCAATGCTTCGACACTAGCTCACGGGATATTGGAAAGGTCAATCTGTCGAACAAGGACCCCAGTGGACAGGGCTTACACTAAATCCCCGGTATCCCAAATCCTCTGGATTGAACCTCAACAAGAAAAACTAAGCATCAAACCCCGAATTCACACATCAGCTAGCAGTGAATAATAGTTGCTACACTGGTTAAATTACATGAATTTTCTCTTAGTTCCACTATCAACAGAAAACATTAAAGGTAGGGAGAGTAGAAACATAGGGTACCATGCCAGGGTAAATCCTATGCCATATTTCTGATGTGTACCAAAATAAATGAACAACATGAAAAAATGTAATAAAACAATGTAAAGGGAAAACATCACCCGTAGTAATAGACCAGGATCCTATGAAATTTGCTTGATTAATTGACACAAACCAGTCACATACACTGAGCTCAATAGCTGATTACAGACTCA
This sequence comes from Pinus albicaulis, assembly GCA_034641835.2. Taxonomy (NCBI): domain Eukaryota; kingdom Viridiplantae; phylum Streptophyta; class Pinopsida; order Pinales; family Pinaceae; genus Pinus; species Pinus albicaulis. Next base: position 1,584,304,579 of record CM076582.1, on the reverse strand, counting down.
ATTTTCTCCTACCAGCCTACTACATTACAGACTACTCTGCTACTCTTTCCCAAAACTGTTTCTAACAGTCAAAAATGAATCCCTACAACTACAACAGTGATAACGCAATCCCAACCTTTTACAATGTGTTCTCTCGAATTATTTATAGGAAAAATGGATAGAAGGAGTAGGTGATACACATTAAATCGATTTATTATGACAGAGTGGAGGAAGCGTTTCACGCCACTTCGCTTAATAGCTCTACACTGTACTTGGTGGTCTGGTCTGGAGTCTTTGTCAGGCCGGATTTTGCCTCTGACGTTTCTTTGAAGTTTCCTTCTGGCGATAAAGCTCTCTATTTTTTCTTCTGAAGCAATTAAGGTGACTGAAGGTCTTCTGGGCTTCCATACCTCTATTATTGTTGTCTTGACAGTTGTTGGAAGCTTTCTGTCAATGAGATGGCCTTTGGGAGCTCGGGGAGGCATGGAGACTTCTGTCGAAGGGCGTACTATTCTGAGAAAATGTCCTGCTGATGCTAAGAGTAGATATGGCTCGTTTCTTGTGCTCTCTAAATCTTCGGATTGTGCCTTAATCCTTTGATCTCTGGATTAGGTGCTGAATATTCAATAAACTAGCTTTAATCCGCCTAATCCATCTTTGTTGTTTCACCGAGCCATTGCTGTAATGGCCTCTCTGTGTTCCGATTCACAGTGACTGCGATAGAGTAAATTCACCACTCTGTATACCCTGCACAGTAAAATAAAGCAATTATAAAACCCAGGGGTGGCAGAAGATATGTTGTGAGGCCTGGAAGAATAGTAGTGCAACTATGGAGACAGTGGTTGTAGGGAAAACAAGTGAAAATGCGGTGAAATGGAGGTTTGGTGTGAGAAAGCACGTGGACCGTCGGATCTGTGAGAGATCAACGGTTCCGATTGAATCGGAGGAGCCCAGTCGGGGAATACACAGCGAAATGAGGGCAGATCCTGGCCATTGGTTCTTGTGGATTCAATGGCTAAGATCGCATCGGAGAATCGCAATCGGGAAGGACAGAGGATGGCACAGTTTAAGACTTGTGATTGCGATCAAAGAGATGGTGCGAGGGCCATCGGATTAAAGGTGAATCGACAGTGGGCATGCAATCGGAGGGGTTACAAAAGGAAAATGCGGGAGTGATGTGACTTGCGATGACCGTTGGATCTATTCCAATCAATGACGGAAAACAACCCAAAGTTGACAAAATATAACACCATCGCATCGGAGCTTCGGTATTTACAATGGAAAGCATGTCCCGCTCTCATTCTCCGATGCGATTGGTGCTTTGGACTAGTTCTTGGTCTTAGTACTCAGTCTTATGGAGGGGAAGTGGTTAAGGGCTAGCCGAAAGAGGCTAAGCCTATCATACCGAAAGATATGGGTCTCTAGCCGAAAAAGGGGATTTAAGGCTAAAGAGGAAATCGGTAGATAGAATAAGGGGATATCAAACCAAACAAAGGGTATCTGAATGGTTTAAGAAGAATTAGAAGGGGGGAAAAGGTGATGAAAACAGAGGTTTAATAGGGTTGAGATGAAAGGAAAAATGGAGGCCTTTGGGCATCTTCTTCACAACAGAGAGGTTTTAAAACCGGGAACAGCAGTGAGGATTTATCAAAGGGAAAAGGCACATGAGACTTCAAGGATGATGTGTTTTCGGAGGAGATGCATTCCTTGAAGGCTCAAAAACATTTTAGACCCCTGTTTTTTTGTCAAAAAATTCATAGGGGGCTAACAAACCCTATATAATTAATCAATGCAAATATTTAATCTTGGAAACCCAAACCAAGAAAACTAGCAAAAAAAAATTCAAAATATTCTTATGTACACTATTACAATACAATATATATCTCGCGACATCCATAAACTTACAATCCATTTAACTTGGATTAGAATATAATGGCAGATCCTTAATTAAAAATACAAAACCATGGGAAAAACTACCATGCACCACAAAATCACTTTTATGGTAAACCATGTGCCCAAAACTACCAAAAATGGATGCAAAAAACTGCCTAATTCAATGTACAACACAATAATCATGTAAAGAATATAACACATACCCAACATTATCCCACTTGTTGTTTTGTTTGCACATAGGGGGTCACAGGAGTACATGATTAATAATCCAAGGAAATAATGCCCATTTTTTATCTACACCAAGAGAACTTCTCAGTGCCCACATATTTTTCCAATGAATATAAAAAATCCTTTAAAGTGTCCACTTTTTCCAATATTCTTTGTCTTTGAATGATAAGTTGGGTTATTTTCCAGGAAGGCTGCACTCTAATTGTCACAATCTATCCTTACTGCTTGATGTACCAACCTAATACCTAAACACAATATCTATAACCATATTTCCCCCTTGATTGCATGATTGGTTTCCATGTATTCAACTTCTATAGTCAATTATTCCACTACATACTATCATTTGTTGATCTAATTGACTTCTCCTCAAAATAGCTTTAACACATACCCACTTGTAAATCTTATGTTATCCATATCTCAAAACTATTTTGCATCAATAAAGCCATGTATTTCCAATACCATATTCAATCCTAGTCTTCCTTAGTGGCACAATCCATAGATATTAGTGCCACACAAATACTTGAAAATCATGTTTACTGTTGTCTAATATTCTTTCCCTAGTTTTGACATATACCTGCTCAATACTCCTACTGCACGTGATGATACTAATTTATGAAGGGAATGAAATGAGATATGGATTTATAACCAAAACAAGAGATATATTGAAACTCGACTTCTATCAATAAATGGAAAATGTTGAAATTGTATAAATGTAGACTGAAAACAAACTAGCTAAAATGATGGTAGTTTATCTCTGAGAAGAGATGTGATTGATACATGCCTTCGCCAAAATGTGGTACAATGAGGCTTAAAGCCTTTTTATCATAAAAATGCAATGAGAAACCATAAACATCCAAAAACCTAACCATAGGAGATGAAGCACCAAAGTCTTTTGGGCCTCAAAGGGGTAAGTTGGAATGCCAATTTATCGTGGATGTAACATTGGCATACATATATTTTCTTGGTGTGCACAATATCCCATTGGAAAGGTCTATCTGAGAAGTAAATTATTGACTGTTGACCACAGATTATGATTTTCATTGGCCCAGTTCCCCAAAAAACGTCATTTATGGCCTCAAATCATCTCCAAAAGTTTAGGGCCTAAAAACTTAGAAAAGAAACAGTCAAAAATAGAAATTTGTGTTGTGACCCAATGGAATTGGCAAGTGGCCAATGATATCCACCTATACCAATCCCCCCTCCTATCCTCCCTCCTAGGAAACAATGGTATCCATTACATTGAGTGCCTCCATGATATGGGGAAAATTTTGTTGAACTTGGCCCCCAGTAAGCCACCTTCATTAGTGCAAGAACTAGCCTGCTTTAACAACCCAATACAACTGGATACTTTGTTGGCAAGTGATCTTAATCTGTGTGTCCATGATATGATCAATTATATCATGTTTAATGCAATGTGGCTTGATATATTTCGATATCAACTCCTTTATGATTTATGGGGTGTCCAAATATGGTGGAAAGTATGGTCAAAGGCGGTCCACATTGAACACTAGGTGTAGGCCAAGGAAAGGGGGGATAATTAGCTAAAAATAATTTTCACCCACAGCATTGGTGTGTTGGAATTATGGCTAATATGTTGTCCTTCATGGAAACCTACTTGATAAATATGTCAACATTATGATAACATGATGATTATGGATCTCATACAAATTGGAACATATTCTACAGATGTGATGAACAGAAAAATGACAGTTCAGAGACATATAAATGTTAAATATGAAGTTTGAGAAATTATAGGCAAGTCCTGAGAAGAAAGGTTGCATACATACACAGGCACTGTGAGTAAAGGCTCGTACAGAATCTGCACCATGGTAATTTGAATACTAGGGGTCTTTACCATGGTATTGGCCCATTGTAATTGGAATGACAATGGTTATTCGATCCTGTCAAAGAATACTAAAGACACTACCAAGGTATTTATCTGAGGTATTAGCTAAGGAAAATACTATATAAAGAGATGGAGATCAAGGTGTTGTTTGTGCAAGTATTGGGTTGTCTATGAATGATTTGATCTGAAATAGTTGTGCACCAGGGAGCAAGGAGAAGACTTAGATCTGAAATATTTGAAGTATGTTGACATATATGCATGACTGATTGATTAATTACAAATTTCTAAGGAACTAACAATGATAGGTTTTTTCTTATAATGATGTTGTATTCAGAAGTGTGTAGTTTTGAAAGTAAAGGTTATGTAAAGTGAAGTTGTGTTTTGCAGTGAAAATTTTCATATCTATAGGCAGGTTTGTCTTTGGATAGTTCTTCACATACGCATTTTTGGGTGATCGCATATAATATCTGTAAATTTATTTAGTATGTTGAGATTTGTACGTGAGTGTTATGCATGGTAGTCGCATAAATACGCTGATATGTTTCATGGATGTCACGTATATGCTCTAGGTTTTGCAGTGTGGCTTAATGATGACATTTGATCAGTTTTGTTTTTATTTTTGTTGTATGTCAATGATGTCTCTATCTTGATGATATTTGTCTGATAGTATTTATTGGGTTAGTTGTTCATGATTGGAATATTGGTTAGTTATGATGCTAAAGTTTGGTGATTTGTGATTGTTTTAGTGGTCTATGATTGATTTAGTACATGATCCAATGATTGATTCAGCTTCACCATTACTCATGATTAAATTTGTAGCAGTTTAAGATTTATACGCAGGTGTTATAAGGAGGACGTGCTTACATACATGAGTATTATTCAGTAAATTTGTGTACATAATTTTATTTTTGTTGTTTCTGGTTGGGTTCTACATTCAGTGACTTGATGCTTCAGAAAATCAATTGATTTGCAGTGTTACAGTGTCTCAAATTCAGTGCTTTAGTTTGACATGTTTGCTTGGGATTATTGTTGATATAATTAAAGATGGCCTACATATTGTTTGATGGTTTTTTAATAGGTGGATTCAGTCTGAAATATTATAAAAATTGGTCCACAATGAGCTGAGGGTTGCAACCTTTAGAAAGGGGGTAGGAGCTCCCTTCCGGTAGGAGCCGGTAAATGAGTTTAGGGAGTTGTAGACCCCTTCCAGTGGATGTTGGAGAATGAGATAATGGTTTATCCTTTTGCAAGTGGGTGCATGTGTACTGATAAGAATCGTCATCAACATAAATGTAATGAAGTTTTTTTTATTATTATCATAAGAAAGAATACATAGACAACAACAGCGGTGTTTTTCTCCCACATTGGGTTTCCACCTAAAATCCTAGTGTTCTATGTGTGTTTATCATTTACTATGATTTATTTATATTCTTTACTGCATACTAAAAAGTAAGTAATTTATTGATGCAATAATTAAAGATAATCATCTAATATAATACATGAAAAATCATCAAACTTGATATACATTGATTTCCTTCTCTCAAGTGACATACATACATAGGTTGCTTTGAATAACAGTAGCGTACACATTTCAGAATATAAAATTTGAAAGTTTTAGTTTAAAATAATTTTTCACCCACCACCCCCCCCCCCCCCCACCAGCACTCTCAGTATTTTTCCCAACAATTGGAATCACAGTATGTCCCCTAGCATAAGTTTGATCGCTTAAAGGGAGATCCATCAAGATGAGCAGTTAAGAGGGAGTATCTTCTATCAGGCCACCTTGTTTACTGGAACTAACTTTGTATTTTGGAAATTCATAATGATAGCATATTTACAGTCACTTGGAGCTGATGTATGGGAAATATTTGAAGGAGGATATCAATACCCATCCTCCATTTCCATAGATGATGCGGGGAAGAAATATTATGAGACCAAGGCAAAGGAAGTCAATCCTCTCTTAGGAAGCTTCGTTGAATCAGAAGTTGTTGAGGTCATGTAGTTGAATATCGCAAAGGCCATATGGGACAAGATTATCCAAAGCTATGAAGGTGACACTAAGGTAAAAAAACTAAACTTCAAACATTTAGAATTCAATATGATACTCTTAGAATGCATGATGATGAAATTATTGAAAGCTTTTTCCTTAGAGTAGATGAGATTGTTAGCTCAATGAAAAATCTTGGTGATGAAATAAAATATTCTACTATTTTTAAGAAAATTCTAAGATCTCTAACCATCAAGTTCAATTCCAAATTCTCTACCATGAATAAATGGAGGATTTCAAGAATCTCACCATTGAACAGCTCCATGGGATTTTAACAGCTTATGAAATGATAAAACAGGGTCCATCAAATATCAGAGAAGTGGCATTCATGGCTACGTACAAAGGGAAGGAAAATGAAGAGCTTAAGGAAACAGGTTATGTTTCAGATGAAGAATAAGTGAATTTCGTAAAGAAAATTTAGGTTGAAACCAGTAGGTTTAAAGGTAAGCGCCCTTTTAAATGTTTTTCCTATGGAAGAGTAGGACACCATGCTACTAAATGTCCTTACAAAGAAAATCATGAGAAAGGGAAGAATTTTCCAAAGAGATATATTACAATAAGTTTTGATAACAAGAAAATTTTATATACTCGTGAAGATAGTGAATATTATTCCAATAATGAAGTTGTTGAATCTGATCAAGATTATCAATTGCGTATGGAATTTGAAGAAAAATATGTAGATGAAACTGATAATGTATTTATGGATGCTCTAGAAGAAAAGGAAATTTGTATCTCAAAGAGAAATAATCTTGTTGAAGAAATAAATCTTCTAAAAATATATTTAGAAGAAGCTAAATTAGTTGAATAAGTTTTGAATAAACAAATTCTAGAAAAAGAAAGGCACTGTGAAAATTTATAACTTGAAATAGTGGTTCTAAGAAAGGAACTTGAGAAAAAAAGGGCTCTAAAATTTAGATTTGCTAAAGGATTTGAGACTTTAGAAGAAATAATAAAAGTGAAATGCTATCCTATATTCAATATAGGTCTTGGGTACATTCCAATGATGAAACATCAAAAACTATGAAATCCCCTAAAATAGGTACAAGAAGCTACGTCAATGTTGTAAAAGGAAGCAGTCATCAAAATTGCAGTTATGAGCAAAAGAATGAAGAATCAAATCCTTCTCATGCAATATAACCTTACCATAATCAAAGGGAAAGCTACTCAGGAAGGTATTATACCCCTAGGTATTCCTACTTCAATGGTCAATGCTTCACTTGTCACAATTTTGGTCACAAAGTTGTTCATTGTGTTACTTATAAAACTATTATGACTAGAGAAGAAAGGAAACAAAAGAATGAGATCGAGGAAAAGAAATATTATTATAATGATTTCTTAACTCTTTAGAATGAAATTGAATGTCCTCTTTGCAATAAATTTGGTCATAAATAACTTGAATGAAGAAGCATAATGGGGCCATTTTACTTGAATGAACAAAAAAACAATGCCACCCAAGGTATGGAAAAAGAAAATTACAAAATTTGAAAATTGTGGTATAGATTTGTATGCTAGAGATCAAGAAAATTTGTGGTACATTGACAGTGTATGTTCAAAGCATATGACAAGTGAAAAAATAATTTTATTTCTTTTAATGAAATAAATAAATAATATATTGTAACTTTTGGTAATAACTCACCTGCTGCTATCAAAGGGAAAGGAACTGTGTTGTTGAAGAAAAAGTTCAAGGTTGGAAATGTATTATTTATTGATGGATTAAGACACAACTTCTTAAGTGTTATTCAAATATATGACCAAGGGCATGAAGTTGTTTTCAGATCAAAGAATTGTGTGGTAATAAAAATGGGTACACATAAGATCATAATAAAGGGAACAAAAACTCCAAGCAATCTCTATGTCTTAGAAGGCGGCCAAGAGAATTGTTATTTAAGAAAGTCTGAAGAAAGTTGGATTTGGCACAAAATATTGGGACACATTATCTTTTCTCAATTGTACAAATCCAACAGAAGGAGAGCAGTTTGTGACTTTCCCAATATCTCTCCACCTGAAAATAGCATCTGCAAATCTTGTCAATTTGGTAGGCAAAATAGAGTTTAGTTTAAAGATAAATAAAGTACTTCAAGTAAGACACTTTAACTTATTCATATTGATTTATGTTTTCCCGTGAGAAATAAGTATCCTCGTGGTGAATAATACTTCATATTATTCATTGATAATTTTACAAGAATGTGTTGGATTGGCTTACTAAAACATAAAGATTAGGCATTTGATAAATTTAAAGTATTTGAGGCTCTGATAGAAAATGAGTTAGATCTAAAAATAAAATGTCTTATATATGATAGAGGAGGAGAGTATAAATTAGATGATTTTTTCATTTTTGTGAACAACATGGAATCAAAAGACAGTTTTCCATAGCTAAAAATCCTCAATAAAATGGAGTGGAAAAAAGAATGAATAGAACAATCCAACAGATGGCACGTGCCATGCTTGATGAGTCAGGAACACCTCACACCTTCCGGGGAGAAGCAACACATATGGCGATGGATATTCTTAATAAATCTCATGTTCGAGTAAACAATGATAAAACTCCACATGAACGATGGTTTGGTAAACCTACTCTATTAAATAGATTAGAATTTTTGGAAGAAATTGTTACATAAAGAAACATGATGATAATATTTGGAAGTTTGAATCTGGAGATGATGAAGGAATCCTCCTCAGATATTCTTCTAGAAGTGCGGGATATAAATTTTATAATAAAATGCTTCAAAAAAAATTGAATGCATAGGTTTTGTGATTGATGAAGCATCCACAGGTTCCAAAAGTGAAGCACCGATAGATGACGAACCTCTCCTTACTACAAGGAAAAGGTTGTAGGAGAAGGAAATAGAGAAGCATCAAAAGAAGGAAATGAAAATACATATACATCAGCAAAAAAAAAAAAAAAAACCATCAAGGTATGTTCAAAAAACCATCCTCAATCTCAATTTCGAGGAGAAAAGGAAGCAGGAATACAAACTAGAAGAACTCTTCTTGGAAATTCTAGTCACTTAGCCTTACTATCCACAATTGAACCTCAAAATGTGAATTAAGAAAGCAAAGATGAATGTTTGTTTAATGCAATGCATGAATAACTTGATCAAATCAAAAAGAATCATACATGGGAATTAGTACCAAGGCCTCTTGATCAAAATGTAATTGGGACGAAATGGGTATTCAAGAAAAAACTGAATGAAAATGGAGAATTAATTCGAAAAAAAGCAAGACTTGTATGTAAAGGCTATGCTCAACAGGAAGAGATAGACTTTGAAGAAACATTTGCACCTGTAGCTAGACTTGAATCCATAAGAATGTTTCTTGCATTTTCAATCTTTCATAACTTTAAGGTATATCAAATGGATATTAAATTTGCATTCTTAAATGAATATCTAGAAGAAGAAGTTTATATTGAACAACCTAAAAAGTTCATTCTTGGAAATGATAAAAATCATGTGTGCAAATTTAATAAGAAATTGTATAGGTTAAAATAAGATCCTCTTGTATGGTATTATCATCTTGATAGGTATCTTAAACAACAAGGCTTCAAAAGGGGGTCTGCAAATAGAAACCTATTTATCAAATTTGATAAAGAAATTTTTTTCATAGTTATTTTTTATGTAGATAACATCATATTTGGAAGCAATGTAGAATCTATGAGTCAAGGATTTGCTTCATTATGTAGCAAGAATTTGAAATGTATCTACTTGGTGGACTAACATATTTTTTTGGCCTTCAAGTTCAACAAACTAAGAATGGTATCTTTCTCCCTCAAACCCATTACCTTAAACAGATTTTGAAGAAATATGGAATGGAAGACTGTAAGCCTATATGCACACCAATGGTAACATGATGCAACCTTAGTCAAAAGGACGATTCTCCTTTAGTCAATCAAACAGAATACAGATCTATTATTGGTAGCTTGCTCTATCTTACAGGTACAAGACCATACGTTATGAATGTAGTTGGAATTGTTGGACAATTTAAAGCAAATCCTAAGGAAACTCATCTCCTAGGAACTAAGAGAATTTTCAAGTATCTACAAGGAACTCAATATTTTTGTCTATCGTACCCCACAAATGCAGACTTTCACTTCATGATTAGACAAATGAAAATTAGATAGGTAATGTTTATAATCACAAAAGTACTAGTGGAGGAGCATTTTATTTGGGACCTCTCTTGGTTTCATGGTTCAGCAAAAAACAAGGTTCTATTTCTTTATCTACTATTGAGGCAGAATATGTTGCTACTACATCTTGTTGTACTCAACTTCTATGGATTATCCGAATATTGCAATATATTCATGTCACTTTTCCTCAACATATACCTATTCTCTATGACAATACGAGTGCCATAAGTATCTTTAATAATCCTATAATGCACTCAAAAACTAAGCACATTCCAATCAAATATCATTTTATGAGAGAGAAGGTGCTTGAACAAAAGGTCAAACTCAAATATGTTCCTTCAAAGGAACAAGTTGCAAATATATTTACAAAGCCACTTCCATGTGATTCCTTTGAATATCTCAAATAGAAATTAGGAACTATTCCCGCCTCATCACTCTGCTAATTATAGGTATATCATGTTCAAGGGGGATTGTGACTGTAAATTACTACAATTTATTTTTTGTACACTGATGGTCTGAAGGAAAATTGCATATATACACAGTTTATGAGTTAGACAGATGTGTATACATCTTAGTGATTGAAAAAGAGTGGCACAAATTCAGGGGGAGCCTCTTATATTTCATCATCATTTCATGTTTGGTATTCTAGTTCTGACATTGGTTTACTGCATTGTGTTGGTTCAGGAGGAGTTGTTGTGATCTGAAAATGAAACTCCAATCGTCCTCTAACACTTTGCAAGCATTATAAACTTAGGTTTTTAAATTTAAACTTGGTTTTGCAACTTCTTCAAAGATGAGTGGTTAATATTTCACATGAACTTAAAAGTGAAACAATTCATATGTAACTCAATATGATAAACACATAGAGAACAAACTAGCAAGTGATAATGGAGTTCGCCCCTCTTGGCCCTGCTCCAATGGCTAGGCCACTTTATTGATCTCAGCAACAGATGAGCACATTACAAATTGTTGACTCTTGGAGTGGTATTGTTTCTCCTTCAAAGAAACATTCTTATACAAATAATTCTCACTCAAAAATATGAATCCCTATAGTAATTCATGATTGTGTCAACAGAAAAAATAATCTCTCACATAGGTCCTTATACTCCACTTGAAATAACAAAGCATACACACACAACTACTTCACAACGAAGTGTTGAAATTGGTTTTTACCATAATCACACTAAGAAAACATTGAAAATAGCTTCTCTATGCCTCTTAGAAAATTTTCCTACTAAATGTCCTGCAAAATGGAAAAACTAGCTATCTGGCTAACGAATTCGTCCCTTTTCTCTAACCGTCAAGTGACAATTTCTCCTAGGACCGACAGAATCCCCACTGCAAAAGAGGTAAATTGTCGCCTCCTAAAATATGTAAATATGGACTTCACACCGAAATTTTGGCCCCAAAGGGCAGTCATATGGGCACATATGGTTGGGGGCTAGGCTAACCATAGGCCCCCACCAGCTAATCCCCCCACTCCACTGATTTGGGTCGTATGGATTTTAATATGGTCAAGGGTTGGGGCTAACCTCCCACCCTCATCGTCATAGCTTCTATAATTCTGCCATGGGTGTTATAGTGAATACATGGGACAGAGGGTCGGGTCCTATCCTCCTACCCCATATGCCAAACCTATGTGAGTGGTCGTGTGGGTTCCCATATGGATTGGGGATAGGGTTTAACCACTCGTCCCTCACTCCACTTCTTCCACTGGTCATATGTCACACAATTAACCAAGGGTTGGGGCCATGTGTCCCACCCCCTCCCCCAAACTGCTCCACCGGTCACATTAAATAAATTCCATTGGTTAAATGGTTAAGTTACAACTCAATGGCATAATGGTCGGTTCGTTGGTTTATTCACCGAAGGTTGCAGGGTCAACCCTCGCCAGGTTGTTTGGCCCACTTACCAAATTTTTTGCATGAAAACTGAGGGCCACATGGTGCCTCATGATTTGGCCACCACAAACCAAGCAGCCAATAAAAATGTGCCAAAACCTAACCTCATACAGCATTGCCAAGTGTTGATCCCATATTGGTTCTTTCGTCTGTCGTACGTCCTAGTCAGCATACTAACATCATCATGATGTTAGTTGTACGACCTTCATAATCAATGGCCTAGTCAACCTTGCAAGTTGAATTTTGAGCTATTGGGAAAAAAAATCAAAATATCATCACTTCCTCATACGACATTGAATTGAGGTGATTCAAGTGGTGTTGGAATCAGGATGATGAAAATTATGATCTGGCATCAATTTTGGGAGATTCTAAGAACCTTCATTTTTTAGCCTATTTTTTATCTTCGAAACATACCCCCCACTAGGAACTTTTGGATCTCCAAAAAAATTTCTTTACTAAAAAAATAAGTGAGGAAAAAACTCCTTTACTTTCTCAATCTCAATCCTTCTTATTTTGTTTGAACCGGTGCCTTTAAGCCTTGTTCAAGGTACTCCACATTTCCTCTACGTGAAGTCCTTATCCTCCTGTCAAGAATTGTGGCTTGCTGCAATTATTCTAAACATTCAGGAACAAAGTATTCAATGGATAGAATATAAACATTATCTTCATGAACATGTTTCTTTGGCGTCTCATACAATATTCACCTTGAGATATATCCTTGCTAAAATCAAACTTGATCTTCCACCTGGAAATCATAATCAATTCAATGCTTATCATGCATTGCTTTGTACTTTGCTTTGTTATGCTCAAGCTGCACTCATACACTTTGATGCATTGGCTACATTTGTTCAATGACATGTTTGGCTTTGTCCACATTTCTATGGCCATATTTTGCAAAATCTTTACAAACGATCAAATCCAAAAAGACTGGAAAATAACTCGAACAAGCTTCACATGGAAATACTTATGTAAATGAGTACTTGACACAATTGTAGCATATTGAATGTGATGCAACTTCTCATCCCCAAAGTTAAGATTCTTAAAAAAATTTCCATGAAGTAACTACATCTTACAACATGGAATACATTGTACTCTTCAAATTCCATACAAATTGACTCATCAACAAGCCAACATAACATAACTATGCCAAAGAAAACATTGTTTCACATAAGTGATTTATTTACAAACATCACTTTTACAAAATACCCAGTTGTGGGGACATGCAACATGTGAAATACAAATAAATGTAGTCTTTTATTAGACAAATAGTCAACCCATTTCTTAGCCAACCATGTTAGGGAATTTTCTTTCTGCACTTCACTTCCTTTTAGAACTACTTCTAGAATGGTTATGGCATGCCTTGCACATTCCTATACCTTCTCCTTCTCAAGTGATTCCATTTCCTATTTATACTTATTTGGATGAAGATATGGATGCATCTTCCAACACTTTTGAATCCAATTCCCACTCATATTACAATGATTACAAAAGTTTTTTTGATCATTTCTTGGCAAAAAGGTCTTTGAAACTTGGATGAGAATTTTCCCTCTTGGTCTCACTTGTAATCGACATATTCATTTTCTTGATTAATGCTTTCCTTTTGTAGCACTTAGCTACACAATGGTTAGGTGCATGACAAAAATTGCAAGGAAAAACATTCCACAACATGTTATTCAAACCATCATGTTGTTCGTAATCATAGAAATCCTTTGAATAATAAGGACACTTATACCTCTTATGGTTGTCCTTTGGCTTATGAGTCTGGTGAGGCGAACTTGATTGTCTAGGATCACTTGAATTAGTTCTTCCTCTGAAGTGCTTATCTCTCTTTGGAGATATTTTTCCATCAACATCATCATCGTGACATGATTTGCCTTCAGCTTGCAAGAGTTCTTTCTTCACAAATTTCACGCTTGAAGAACTCCTTGACTTTACACTTTTGGATCATTCTCAATCTTATTCTTGAACATAGCCTAATCCTTCATGTCGAGGTTGTGAAAGTGTTGTAAACTTGGGCTTTTAAATTTAAAATTAGTTTTGCAGCTTCTTCAAAGATTAATGTTTAATATTTCACGTGAACTTAAAAGTGGAACAATTCATATGCAACTCAATATGATAAACATGTAGAAAAGAAACTAGCAAGTGATAACGGAGTTCACCCCTCCTGGGCTACATCTTTGGGCCCTCCTCTAATGGTTATGTTGCTTTATTGATCTCAGCAAAAAATGAGCACATTACAAATTGTTGACTCTTAGAGTGGTATTGTTTCTCCTTCAAAGAAACATTCTTCTAGAAAGAATTCTCACTCAAAAGGATGAATCCCTAAAACAAGTCATGATTGTGTCAACAGAAAAAGGACTCTCTCATAATAGGTCCTTGTACTCCACCTGAAATAAAAAATCATAAACACGCAACTACTTCACAATGAAGTGTTGAAAAGGGTTTTTCCCATAAGCACACTAATAAAATATTGAAATAGTTTATCTACTGAGGTAACAGTTGTTGCATATTAGCTAGAAGGTTGGAAAACCATTATCTAGGCTCTTTCCATGCTTGAATAAGCCTCCATTTTGCCTCGAAACTCTCTTCGTCTATAACACTAAAGGACTTGAATATGCAAAACTTCCATCATGCAGTGCTCAAATAAGAAATTGTATGCTTCCATTGAGTTCAAAACACTCAAAGACCGTTGTCTAGGCTCTTCTTGAGTTCCAAAAGATTTAAAATACACCAAGTTATGCCTCTTGGAAATTTTTCCTGCTAATTGTCGTGCAAAATGGAAAAATTGGCTATCTGGCCAACGAATTAGTCTCTTTTTGCTAACCTTTGAGTGAAAATTTCACCTAGGATAGATTGAATTCTTACCGCAAAAGGGGAAAATTTCCACCTCCTTAAACCTGCCAATATGGCCTTAGCATCAAAATTTTAGCCCCAAAGGGTGGTCATATGGGCACATATGGTCAGCTACTGAGCTAACCACCTGCCCCCACCAGCTAAGCCCCCCACACTATCGATTTTGGTCATGTGGATTTTAATATGGCTAGGGGTCAGGGCTAACCACGCGCCCTTGTTGGCTTAGCTCTCGTCGTTTCGTCGGGGGTCTTAAGGTGAATACATGGGACCGAGGGTGAGGGCTTGTCCACCCGTCCCCTCCACCAAAACTAAACCGGTGTTCGTGTGGGTTCAAATATGGCTTGGGGCTAGTGCTTAACCGGTCGACCCTCACTCCACTTTTACCACTAGTCATATGTCACTCGAGTAACCAAAGTTTGGGGCCACATTCCAAACCCCCTCCCCCAAACTACTCTATCGGTCACATTAAATGAATTTCGTTGGTTACGTGATTAATTCAAAACTAAATTGTATAATGGTCAGTTCATTGATTTGTTCACCAAGGTTCATGGGGTAGACCCTCGTTAGGTCGGTCAGCCCACTCACAAAAATTTTGGCACGAAAAATGAGGGCCATGTGGCACCCTCTCATTGGGCCACTTAGGGCCTCATGATTGGTCCACAGCAAACTAGTTAGATAATAAAAATTTTCCAACACCTAACCTCGTATGGAACTGCCACGTGTTCAGCCCGAATTGGTCCTCCTATCCATCGTACATCTTAGTCAACATGCTGACAACAGCATGATGTGAGTTGTACGACATACCCAGTCAGCAGCCCAGTCAACCCTGCAAGTTGACTTTTAATTTGTTGGGTAAAAAATTAAGAACATCATAACTTCCTCATACGACATTGGATTGGGGCGATTCAAGCAGCAATGGAATTAGAACAACGAACAAAACGATATGACGTTGATTTTGAGAGATCTTGAGCACTTTCATTTTTTAGCCTATTTTTTATCTCCATATCAAGTTTTTATGCCACTATATCAAGTTGTTATGCCCCTATAGTTCCTTGTTGGAATTATGGTTTCCTAAGCATGTACTTTTGCATATCCTTATTGATGTCTGGATATTTCTACCGTTACTATTAAAGATTTATATGTTGTTTTTTTATCACTAGTTGTTAATGATGCATGGATTCCAAATGATAAAGTTATGAATGATGCCTATCTATTGATATGCTTGATGAGGAGAATGTGTATGTTATGGTCAGTATTGATGATTGGTTTTTGAAGTTAATTGGTGATGCTTGGAAGCATTGCATACTTAGTCCCATGTTAATGATGTTGAAGAGATTAATGATCCATCTTACTTTTTCATAAATGAGGATGTTCATGTTGCTTCTATATTGTTGCGATCAAATGTTCATGGTGCAGGTTCCTATATGGTGTTGGAGATTGTTGATGACTTTCATGGTATTTTTTACCTCATTATTTAGGTCCCTGGTTTTGGTTTTAAGTTTCATATATGTATCTTGATGTAAAATGTCATGTAAAGAACCATGTTATATTCATTGTAATATTCAGTCATGTATGGGCTATCGGAATCAAGTCATGTCATATATGTAATCCCATTATTTTGGGACATTGATGTAAAATTTGGGTCAACTATATAACCCCACTATGTTGGGTGATTGATGTAATCATAAGTCATTGGTGATAGGAAAGGTCGTATTTGGTTGAGTCATAAATCCTTATAAGCATATTTCAATATTCATATTCAGTATATTAGACCTACAGTGATCCTCTCTACAAAGGGGGAGATAATTCTTCATTCAACATTGTTCAACCCTTTTCCCTTGATGTCAAAATGGGAGAGAAGCTTGGTGTTTGAAGAATAATGCTTGGATAAAAGCTTGGTGTTTGGAGAATAATTCTCAGAAATAATCTTTGTGAGAAGTTGTAATGTGTCTCCCTCATATCTACCCACTTTCACCGACTTTCACAGGGTAAACATGAGATGAGGGGCTATTATGATAATACTCAACCTCCTATATGACCTTAAGGAAATGGACTTGACAACCTAAGACCTTACTGACCTCTTCCTGATGCCACAGGGCCCCCAAGGGCTAACCCACCCTTCATGGACCTTTTTCCCTAAGATAACTCACCTTTTTGTTGACTAGAGCCCCAGTCACTCCCTTGCGAAACCCTCCAAGAAAATGAGACCTCAAATCGCTCCCGTGAGCCTGCATGAGTGTGACTATAGCATTTTTCAGGGCTTTGGATTAGCCTCTACTGAGAAATCTATGTATCTTTCAAATTTCATAACAAAAATGAAGACAATGCTTGCAAACCAAAACTAGAACCAAGACTTAACCTGACCGTCCCCAATCGGGACTGACATTTTGTCAAACACTTGGTAAATATGCAACCTACATGTCATGAATGCAATTCTAAATATAAGGGATTGAAAACTTATCTAAGGTTTAACAAGAAGGGTCACTACCTTTTCAAATTATTTGTTTTAACATCAATTAGGTCTTGCATTCATTATTCATTCAGTTTCAAGTGAAAACATGAATAGAGCCATGACTGAGATCTGTCAGATAACCATGCTTATAACTAGCATATAACCAGATAAATAACAATGAGATAACAAAAATTAAATCCACATAATAATAAGTACATTTCCTTATCAAAAGCAAGATAAAAATAGCTCTGATTAATCATAAGAAAAATCCAACCAGGTTTGGGACTTTCACAAACCACCCGACCATATATTTTTTGAACCAGTTATTTCTTTCAGCCAATCACCCCTGTGCCATATTCCAAAAATGAATGTGGGATCTCATGCAATAAACTAATCCAAAAAAAACCAAGGTAATCGATAGGTTAAACCACCTCCACCCTCACCATACTATGATCTCACCTAAACCGGTGTCGAGATCACAAAACTGAACCCAGATTGGATGCCTCAGAATTTCTTCTCCAATACCTTAATGAATTTTCTCATCTCCACCCTTAGGATTTACTGTGTATCCTTCCATTAATGGTCAAGGGATTCCTAGGCCTTTGGGAATTTCCCTAAGACCACCTCACCTGGATCCAAAATATTGGCAATCCAAATCTCAAACTGAGAACCAACCCCATCACACCATGGCTATACGGAAATGGAAAGGCTAGGCTAAAATCCACTGTAAACCCCTGAAAAACCCATGCCAATGACAGTAACATAACCAAATACCAAGATGCATGTCAAAACTAGCTAGGAAATCACACATGAAATCTATTACCTACAAGTATTCCCATTGTGCTACTTGATCCAACTTTTCCTTACTTGATCCTAGCTTTCCTTTCCTTTCCTTTCCTTTCCTTCCTTTGCTTGCTTATTTTCTTTCTCCTCTTGGTGCTCTTCTCCTCTCTAAGACTAATTCCAAAATTGAACTGAAAAAATGCTACCAACTGATGCTCTGAGGTATTTTTATTGATGAGGCCTCTAATTTCATCAATTTTCCATTATTTTCCTTCATTTTACTCCTCACATGCAACCTGCGACCTTTCACCTTCTTTTTCTCCTAATTTCCTTTATTTTCATAAAATAAATTCCAAAAATACTATTTTTCCTTTCCAAAGCCTTAACCATTTCCTTTTTCAATTTCCCCTTAGCCATAAAACACAAAAAGTGATGCCCACTAGGATATTTTTCCCAACATTCAGCTTGGAATAAGTGTCCCTTAATCGTGGTCTTATTTTTCCTTTATTAACTTTTATTACATGAACTTTTAACCCAAGGTTGTTAAAGACCCCTCCCCCTTAGGGGAACACCATCCTCAGTGTTCTATTACACCTACAACTAACAAAACTTACCGAAATCCAAAAACATACTGCCTATGGAGATTTATAACTTATCTCGTTGCAATATTTACAATAACATCCAGCTCAAAAGCAAAACCATCATGACAAACATGACAACATAACAACCATACCACTTATTGGAACTTTATAACACAACTCATTGTGGTATTCACAATATAAACCATACATAAATATGTACAAATACCAAAACTCATTTTCCTTCATTGGAAAATAATGAAGGATACATAGCCTAGAACTTTTGGGTCTAGAGTATGTCCTAAAAATATTGCTCTTCGCTAAGAGCTCATTTGGGACACAAGGAGACAAGTTAATGACCTAAAATTTGGCGGGGATTGAATCATTATTCGCTTACATGCCACCAACAAGTAATTCAGGTGAAACCTGGGTTTCTTTGAATACGATGATAAGTTGGCACATTCGCGGATAACCATAGTGGCGGTTGTGCGTCTTTATAGTTTTGAAAACTGAGTTATGATAGGTTTCCCATTGTTTAATAAAATATATGTTTCAGTTTTAATGGACTTTCAAATAACAAGCTCAAAGTCATTAAATGATATGCCTGAATTTCAAAGTTCAGCATGTCAAATGCATGTATTTAAACTTACGGACGAGAGGATAATGAAAATTCTCCAAACCACTCAAGTTACATCTAATTGACTTTCTATATATATATATATATATATATATATATATATATATATATATATATATGAGGAATATGTATATTTTGGTCCTTAAGGGACTCTTAGACAACAAGGTTTGAAGCCATTACAAATATTTACTTATCATGAGCTCAAATGTGTCACAAGCAGGAATTGAATCTAGGTGGGGAGCATTTCTCCCGACCACCCAAGCTACCTCCAATTGACACACACACACAAAGAGAGAAAATAATGTATAAATTGATTCATATATAATTGATATTGTAAATTTACTTAAAATAAATATGTGAATATCCAAAAGCTTTAATTGTTCTATCTTTTTGTCTTTTTCATCAAAATTTGACAATAGAATTCTTGGAAAAATCATTATTTTTCATTGTTTGAAATGAATTTTTTAATATAAAAATGCATTCAAAGCCCTAAATAACCATGTGGACACTCAATCTATACATATCTAACAACTCAAATTTGTCATTCCAACAATTTTTACTTGGATTTTAGGGAAAAAAACATTGGAAAAAATGCTTGAAAAAGTACAAAAATGTAAAAACAACATTTTTTAAATATATCATCATTGTACATAAATAATAACAAAAACAATATATATTTTTTGTTTGCAATTTTATGTGAGTCTTAAGATGAATGGCACAACTAACATATGGCTTGAGTAGTCATGACCCAGGGACATCTAAACCATCAAAATCACTCAGGGATAGCACCCGCCCTCGGCCACACTATCCCTTAACAAGGTTGGATTTTTTCCCACAAAATTTCAAACCCGTGACCTTTACACCATGGAGTGCCTTAACAAAACACCCTTTCATTGTCTGCTTTATACCGAGTGGACAACAAAATGAATATACTTATTTTGTGGTGTTATGAAATAATGTTTATATTATAAAAGTTCATTTCATCTTATTTAATAATATTACCTTGAAAATAATTAATTAAAAATATTGATTTATCAAATTAATATGATAATATATTATTGTGTAATTGTTTTGAAACCAGCCCCAAAAATAAAATAAAATATAGATCAATGCCTTAGAAATCAACCACTTCGAGGGGGAAACCTCCTTTACATTACATAAATGAACAATTCTTGGATGATACAAATGAAAAAACCTCCTTTCTATATATAGGATTCCATGGGGTCACAATATAATCCTAGATAACCTAACAATAATAATGTAAGGGCACAATAATAAAAATATGGGGGTTACAAGGGTACAACAATAACTATAAAGGGGCTATACTAACAACAGTAAGGGACTACACTAGTAGTATAGGGACCTAACATGCCCCTCTCCTTCAAAAAATCATTTTCCTCAACGCTTGAGTAGCTTTGGATGCTTCTGTATAAAATTCGCATCCTCCCAAGTAGAATCTTCAAAGGGTAATTTCTTCCACTTGATAAGATACTCTAAAATTGATCGATTTCGTAGCTGTCGAGTTCTTGTTTTCGTGATTTCTTCACGTTCCAATATGATTTTTCCCTCCTCATAAAGTTTTGGAAATATTGTTTGAACTGGAAGTTTGTCACCTATAACCTTCCTTAATCATGAAACATGGAAAACCTGATGCACTCGAGAAGAAGTAGGAAGCTCCAATTTGTATTCCATAGTACCAATATCTTGCAACACCTTGTAAGGACCATAGTACTTTGGCGATAATTTATTATCCTTCTTAGCTTGCTTGAGGGACATTTTTTTGTATAGTTGTAGCTGTAAAAATACCCAGTCTCCTACATCAAAACTTCTCTCCCTGCTAGGATGTTGATGTAAATAAACAGAGGAGAGGCCCCCAAGATCTAAGAAATTGAAATAGTCTCGACAAGATGCCAGAGTATAATGCCCGAGGAAAAAAGAGAGAACACAAGAAAATAAAACCACAAAGCTTGCTAAATAAAGCAGAAGAAGAACTATAAACTCCCCATTGTGGCAGACAATCTGTCCTTTTACAAAGTGAGGCTTGTTATTTATAGCCTTTTTTGAGATACAATACCATAGGTGGCTACCATGGGCCAATACCATGGGTAGATACCACTTACAATACCATGGGTAAATCCCATGTGTGGATGAATACCATGGGTGGATACATACCATGGGTCACTTATAATACCATGGGTGAATAAATATTATGGGTGGATGAATACCATGAGTCGATGCCATTTACAATACCATGGGTAAATTCCATGGGTAGATGGAGAATATGGGTAGATGAATAACATGAGTAGATGCCATTTTCCATTCGGATCATTCCTCCCTCCTTAAGAAGCAATGGTCTCCATTGCGTGAAGTTCCCTCCTGAGAATCCTTTGTTGAATATGAAGAACCACTGAAGAGAAGGGTTTTGTGTAGTTAACCCATAACCATGATGAACGAAGATCCGAGGATAGAGATACCCTGTAATGCTTGTGACCAACTGTGATATTGACAGTGTGTGGCCTAGCAAATGGACTTTGATGAAGTGTGGGTTTGTGGATGAACCAAAATCATGAAAAACGAAGATCCGAGGATAGAGATACCCTGTAATGCTTGTGACCAACTGTGTGACTAACAGTGTGCGGCCTAGCAAATGGACTTCGATGAAAATGATTTTGTGTAGTTGACCCATAATTGTGATGTTGATTGTTGATGAAGTAGCAGGTGCCTACATAGCTTGGGGTGGGAGGGCACGTCTCCAAATAACCCAAGCTGAACGCTGCTATGATCAAACTGATGAATGTGAAGCAGGTGCCTACTAAAGCGGGGTGGGAGGGCACGTCTCCAAAGGGAACCCGCTCCGAATGCTGCTCCAGATTTAAAATGAGCATAACTCGGTCAATATAACTCAGAATATTTATTATAACCTGTTTTTGGAAATAGAATGATCATTCTGCATCATTTCATGTGTTTGAAACCACTATATGGAGACTCTAGACTCTCAGATTTGCGCTGGAACTGGCACGCCGTCACAAAATTTCTGAAAAAATAGTTGATTTTAAATCAACGATAACTCCCACATCCGGACTCCGATTCAACCGATTTTTTTTTTGAACTTGGGTGATTTTTCAAGAGGAGCTCAGATCTATCTCCATTTATTTGAAATTTTGTACTAAAAATGGCGAAAAATGACAGGAGAGCCGCCGTCCATGAATTGTCATCAGAAAAATTGCTTCAACATTGCTGATTTTGAATTAGCAATATCTCCCTCATCCGAACTCCAATTTGGCCGATTTTTTTTTTGAATTTGAGTATTTTTTCGCAAGGAATCCAGATATGGTCTTTTTTTTTTTGCAAATTTTTTACCAAAAGTTTCAGATCTGATCTAAAAACTCGCCGCCCAAAAACATTCATGGATTTTGCTGAAGATTGCTGCAAAACATTGAAGCTGAAATATGTTTCAAACCCTCATTCCCATGGAGGCGTAACCTGAATCTAATACCACTGATCCGGATCTTGGGGGGGAGGCCCCCAAGATCTAAAAAGTTGAAATAGATCTGACAAGATCTGCAAAATTATAATGCCATAAAAAAAGAGAGAACACAAAGAAAATAAAACCACAAATAAACTTGTTTTATTAAAACAGAGAATAACTGTAGAAGCTACATTGTGGCGGACAATCTGTCCTTTTACAAAGTGAGGCTTGTTATTTATAGCCTTTTTTGAGATACAATACCATAGGTGGATACCATGGGCCACTACCATGGGTAGATACCACTTACAATACCATGGGTAAATCCCATGTGTGGATGAATACCATGGGTGGATACATACCATGGGTCACTTATAATACCATGGGTGAATAAATATCATGGGTGGATGAATACCATGAGTCGATGCCATTTACAATACCCTGGGTAAATTCCATGGGTAGATGGATAATATGGGTAGATGAATAACATGAGTTGATGCCATTTTCCATCTTGACTATGGAAAATACCTAGTTGTAAAAATACCCAATCTCCTACATCAAAACTTCTCTCACTGCGATGTTGATCTGCCTGTTGTTTCATTCGATTTTGTTCCAAATTTAGGTTATCGTTTAAGAGTTGGAGAACTTCTTGCTGATGCTCGATGTGATCTTCCACTGCTTGAACCTTCGAATTTTCTCTTAAATATGATGTGATGGATGGTGGATGATATCCATAAAGTGCCATAAATGGGGTCATTTTTGCCGCAATATGGAAGGAAGTGTTATACCACCATTCAGTGAGAGGTAAACACTTGACCCATTGTGTTTGTTTATCAGATACAAAACAAAGAATATATCCTTCCAAAAAACTTTATTTACTATCTCAGTTTGACCATTCGATTGAGGATGATAAGATGAGCTATGAGCTAATTGAGTACCCAAACAAGAAAATAACTCCGTCCAAAAATTTCCAGTAAAAATGGGATCTCTGTCGCTCACAATAACCCTTGGGCTTCCATGTAGCTTTTGAATTCTGTCCATAAATGTAGTAGCAACTGTACTTGCTTTAAATGGATGAGAGAATGCACAAAAGTGTGCATACTTGGTAAGTCTATCAACTACCACCATGATGACACTCTTTCCTTCGGACTTAGGTAAACCTGTGATAAAATCCATTGAAATCTCCTCCAAACGTTGACTTGGAATGGATAAAGGTTGTAGAAGTCCTGGGGTCTTAATTGTCTCAACTTTATTCTGCTGGCAAACCAAACATTCCGCCACAAACTTTTGAATATCAGATTTAAGGCTATCCCAAAAAAATTCTTTCTTCACCCTGTGGTAAGTTTTTAAAAATCCTGAGTGTCCTCCTAAAGGAGAAGTGTGCAATTCCAGAAGAATCTTTTGTTTTAGTTGGGAATTCTTACAAAGATATAAGCGATATTTATACCATAAGGAATCATTTTTCCAACTAAATGTATTAGATGTACTAGGATCTTGCTGCAACTTTTGAATGAGTGTCCATACATATTTGTCCTTCTTCCATTCATCTCTTGCTTCGGTTATCCAATCCGGTTGGATAATAGAAATGGCACAAAGCAATGCTTCCACCTCTTCATTCTTTCTTGAGAGTGCATCTGCAACAACATTAAGCTTTCCTTTTTTGTAGATTATTTCAAAGTCATAACCCAACATCTTTGTGACCCATTTTTGTTTCTCTTTTGAAGATAGTCTTTGTTCCAAAAAGTGTTTAAGACTATCATGATCAGTTTTTACCTTGAAGTGTCTTCCCATTAGGTAAGTTCGCCATTTCTTTATTGCATGTAGTATTGCTAACATTTCCTTCTCATAAATAGGTTTTTGTAAATACTTTCCTTTGATTGGACGACTTTCAAAAGCAATGGGTCTTCCTTCCTGCATTAAAACTGCACCAATTCCATTTCCTGAGGCATCACATTCCACAATAAAGGTTTTTGTGAAGTCTGGTGTAGCTAAGATCGGTGCTAGGCACATTGCCTCTTTAAGACGTTCAAAGGCCTTAGTTGCTTCAGGAGTCCATGAAAATGCATCTTTCTTCAATAATGTTGCTAGAGGTGCTGCTATTCTCCCATAATTCTTAACAAACTTGCGATAATACCCTGTTAACCCGAGAAATCCTCGCAACTTCTTTATGGTTGTGGGGACTTTCCATTCCTTAATTGCTTTAATTTTGTTAGGGTCTACCTTAACACCCTCGTGAGATACAATATGACCCAGATATTCCACCTCTTGTACTCCAAAGAAACATTTGGATGTTTTTGCATATAATTGTTTCTCCTGCAATAGTTTGAGCACCCTGTCAACATGTTCAACATAATCCTTCCAAGACCTGTTGTAGATTTGTATATCATCAAAAAATACTAGCACAAATTTTCTAAGGAAGGGTTTGAAAATGGAATTCATCAACCCTTGAAATGTAGAAGGTGCATTGGTAAGGCCAAAAGGCATGACCAAAATTCATAATGACCCTCATGAGTTCGAAATGCTGTTTTTGGAATATCTTCAGTCTTCATTCTAATTTGATGATATCCTGAACGAAGATCCAACTTGGTAAAATAAATTGCTCCATGTAATTCATCCAATAATTCATCAATCACGGGAATGGGAAATTTATCTTTAATGGTGAGCTTATTGAGCTCCCTATAATCCGGACACATTCGCCAAGATCCATCCTTCTTGTGTACCAATACTACAGGAGCAGAGAAAGAACTTTGACTAGGTTGAATTATACCCGCCTCTAACATTTCTACAATCATACATTCAATTTCGCTCTTTTGGAAGTAAGGATATCTATAAGGCCTGATGTTTGGAGGAACACTTCCTGGAATCAAATGAATAGCATGATCAAGATCACGAATAGGTGGGAGTCCTTTGGGAGTTTCAAACACCTTGGAATGATTGTCCAAGACTTGTTGGAGATCTGCAGAAATAGATGATTTTGATGTTGGAACTTCTAGTGAGCATAATTGTGCAATTACGCCTCGTTGTTTTTTCTTTAGAAGCTTTGTCATGACATTAGAGCTTATTATCCTTCCTGGCTTCCCCGCAATACCCCGTAATTCGACTTCCTTTCCTTCTGAAAAAAAATTCAAGAAAAGTTCTTGAAAATTAAAAGCTATCGTCCCCAAAGATTGTAACCATTGTTCTCCTAGTACAACATCAGCACCTCCCATAGGAATGGCAAGCATTGGACTAGTCAATACATATTCCCCCATGGTTAGCTTGATATTATGGCATTTTCCAGAGCAATTTATAGTTCCTCCATTTGCAACCATCACTTGACATTCTAGTGTTGGGCATAGGAAACAATTTAATTCCTTGGCTACCTTACAATGAATAAAATTATGGGTGCTACCTGAATCAATCAACACTATTACCTTTTTCTTCTTGATATGCCCTTCTATATTGAGAGTTTGAGGAGTGGTAATTCCTGCTAGTGCATTACTATGTTTCGTAAGAGCGACACTGTGCAATCGCTCTTGTAATTTTGATATATCATGTTGCACTTCTTCTTCTTCATGAGTCATAGTAGAGTATTCTGAGGGCTTAATAAGTGTTGAATTATTTTCGTGGGCATTTAGAACCCAATAATGATATCTATGCTTCAATATGCTCCTTGAATCACTTTCAAACTAATTTTTTCAAACAAGACTTATGCAATTTGAAAAAAAAAATACACACCTTTTTCTTGCTTTTGAGGAGCTTGTTGACGGGAAAATATGTCCGGCCAACAGTAGGGGATCTCCCCAGTAGAAAGTCCCAATTAGACTTTGAACCGTTTGGAGTAGGGATCCCGTCCGGGGTGTGGGTCCGGCTACCGCTTAAATGACTTTCTCTTCGGTCTCGAGCAACCTGATTGAAACTGCAAACATACACTTATTCACATGATACATAATACATGACTGATGTATCAAACCAATATATGACACTGTGCGTAGCAAGGTAATAGAAAAAATGCATACACTCAGGAAGTGTCGTTAGCAACACATCTATGGGGTATGCATGCAGGATAATCTGACCACCAAAGAAATAGTTCTTTATGGCAAGAATATCCCTTAAATTTCCGAAAGATATAACGAAACGCTAATAAAACAGTTCATTAACATTCATCATAAGAGTAAATAATAAACTTGAGCATCATCAACACAATCACAGATAGCTATGGTGCATGAATGATACTATTAATAACACAGATTCATTAATCAAAAGATATTCTGAAACTGTACGCAGAATACACACAGTGTTGTCACAGCCAAACACATCATCCAATCAAAGGGTTTTAACATGTATTGTATTACATATGCCAAGAGTATGATTCTTCAGTTACAATGCAATATTGCCTTTCAGTCCAAAAAAGAGCAGCCTCTAACTATGTGCCCCACAGGGGTATTTATAGTTTCAAGAAACGCCCTCAGGCTTTCCGACGCTTCAACTTCCCGACGGTTCAGCTTCCCTGCGACCTTTGCCGAACATGCGACCTGCGACCCAGAAGATTGCGACCTGCGACTTAGGCGCCGGTGCGACTTGCGACCTGGGGGACAAATGCGACCTGCGACCCAGCAGTTAAGCTATGGAGGTGGTCGCGTAATTGAGAGGTCTGGAGCGTCTATCTTCTTCTCCTTGAGGAAGTCTTGCCAGGCCTGGTAATCCGCTGCTATAGGGGAGAATAGAGAGATTTCTTCTTTTAACCGATGCGTACATTCCAAAGCATTCGGTATCAGAGTCTCCTTCTTCTGGGAAATCTGGATGGAGAGGGAGGCAAGCTTGGTATAAATTTGTACTGGAGTGACAAGCAGCCGGTTTAGGTTCTCTTGTGATGCCTCAAATTCTGGTGCAGCAGCAGCTTGTCTCAAGGGTTGCAGAAAAGACTGAATTTTCTGATCTACTTGCTCCCAGTCTTTATTTTCGTCCAGTGCCCCCAACGACGAAATGTGATGAAGAGCGTTCATGGAGTCTATACCACTGATCAGGTGATTATATGCAGACACCACCTTGTCCAAGTCTTTGACCAGCTTGTCTTTGGACTGCATCTTCATCCGGATTTGTACTTTGGTGTCTTGTGTGTGACCCCAATCCTTCCTAGGCACATTTTCGGGAGCTTGCTGGTACTGCGCTGTCCAGTTTATCATTTTGTCTAAAGCTGCCGAGGCCTCCTTGAGCTGCTCATGCTTCACTTTGGTTTCCGCTCGTGCCTCTGCTAATGGGGCCACTGTTTGTTTTAGGGCGAGCATTTCTTTGTATACTTGCTGCATGGTCGTTTCCAATACGTCACATTCTTTCATGACTGCTAGTGGGACCTCATTGACTTGGGAAGGCTTACCTTGGAGTTGTCGCACTTCACTCTCCAGTACTGCTTTCTCCTGTTCCATTGCTTTTAGCCTGTTTTGTAGGGAGATAATCTCCCTGCTCATTCTAGTGACATTTTCCTCCGTAGCTGCGGCAAAGGCGGTACCTGCTGATGCTTTCATTACAGGGTTAGTCCTTGTATCTGGGACTATTTCCTTTCCAGTGGCGACCGTGGATATGGCAGAAGGGCTTTGCGCCAAGGCTTTTCTCCTCTCTTGTCGTATCTTGAAAGAGAATTGGTCAAATGTCAGTCTAGTTAGGTCGAAGACCTCTTCTTCTTGTTCCCTGGGAAACTCGTCATCAGGGAGGATACTTTTCTTGCCACTCGGAGGAATGTCCAGGGGAGATATGTCGATATCATCTATCAATTCATCCTCTCTATCCTGTGTTTGTCCTTTTTCTTTCTCCTTTTGCCGTCGCTCAGCTTCTGTCTTGTCATGTTCCTCTTTCTTCCTGCGTTCTGACTCTGCTTCTGCTTCCTTTTCTGCTTTTCTCTTTCGCTCTGTTGCGGCAGCTTGTTCTGCCTTCTTTTGACGATCGACTTTGTCAAGTTCTTCTTTAAGTGCTTGTTCTGCCGCCGCCTGTGCTTCCTTTTCCTGTCTTTCCTTTTCCTCAACCTGCTTCTTTTTCTGCTCTGTCCTGGCATCTTTCTTACGTTTCTCTTCATCCTCCTTCATTTTCTTTTCCTCTTCCTTCTTGGCTTGGGCTTTTGCTGCCCTTTGCTGATCCGAGGTGTCAGGCCCTGTACTGGTCCGTGTTCTTTTATCTTTGGAGGAAGAAGCGCCTCCCAGTTTATGGCTCCTATCTTCTAAATTCTGGTGATCCTTTTCTTCTTGGTCAGAGTCGATCCCCGGAGCTAGATGCCTGTCTGCGTTGTACCAGTTTCTTCTTTCCTCATCTGCCGGGCGCTCGACATGCTGATAAATCCATCTAAAATTGGCCCTTTTACAATGCTCAGGAACTATCCTGACTGGGTCATAAGTTCGGCAATCCAGATTTCTGAAGTGGTAACTTTATACCTCTTCCCCTTCACGCCCTACTTCTCTGAAGTCCTTGACGGTATAAGCACCAATGGTGAGAGGTAGAGTGGGCCAAGGTTTCTTCTTCCCTTTGGAAAGGACATTGGAGAAACCCGAGGTCATCTGGAAACATACCTCCTGCATGAGCACCTTATCGGTAATAAACTTAGGCAGAGCATGTGGTGCTTTGAATGAGCCAAATACTCGGATGATTGTAAATTCAGCGAATGGAAACCAGTGTGCCACCTGACCTAGTGTCTCCATTTCTCGCCAAGACATGCAGGGGGTGTCTTGACCAAATAGTTTCCCGTAAAGGGCGGGAATGAATATATGAGAGATTTGCTCAATATCTGACTTGTACCTGGATTCCCAGAATACCTTGGTCTGCAAATGGATTGCCCGGGTCTGTTCGGAGTCCCAGTTATGTGGCCATCCCTCAACATGTAGCTAGGCACAGACAGCATCTAATAAATACGAAGCCATATAAAATTCTGACGGCTCTCCCTCATCTGGGGCTAAAGCTGAAGCCAAATTTGTGTGCATGGAGCCCATTAATATACCAGCCCAATTGAACCGAGTGCCATGTACTGTTACGTGTTCCATAATGGTTGCCCATGTTCCGTTGAAAGTGGTGGCGTCCGAACGTCCGTACACTCTGCACAGCATGGCGGCCACTAACTTATACACCTTCCTCAGACTGGCCACCGGGTACTCCTGGTCTTTCTTGATTTTGAATTTATCTGGTTCTGCCCACCATTTTCTAATTGTATCAACCATCGGCACTTCGTTTGCAGAAAACCATCTCGGGGTGAAGTTTACCTCTGGTTTGGGGAGCGAGTAGTAGACCTGTGCTTTTGAGCTCTCCAACGTTGCAAAAGCTTTACCTCCACTATCTCGGATTGCGAAATTCTTAGGATCCGTCTTCTGTATGATCCAGTCTAACGTTTCTGGGCACGGAAAGATGGCGGGATGTGACCCTGCTAGGTGCAATTTGGATTTCTTGACCTTCAGGTATACTTCCCGGTCCGGGAGATCTTCTGGAAACTCATCTTCTGGTATGGCGAACTCGCGGTATACTTCATACCACCTAAGGTTGTCCTCCTTTGCGAAGGTGCAAAGGGTGTCTCTGTATATTGGTGGAGGAGATGTTTGTATGTCTGTGTCTGACTCTTCCTCCACTACCTGCTTAGTTCTCCTTCGGGATACCCAGGGTGCCATATCGCTAGAGTCGGAGAGGACCGGTACCGTGTCTGCTCTAACTTCACCTGTTGCATTCAAGAAAGAATCCCAGGATGAGAAAGACATGATGATAACGGCTAAATAAAGTCTACACATACAAAGTTTAATTGACTGTTCTCTGGGGGTCGCTGGGTCGCTGATCTACAAAAAGGACTCACATGCGACCTCGCGACCTTGCGACTAGGTCGCAGGGTCGCAGAGTCGCTAACAGGGAGTTTTGCGACCTTGCGACCTTGCGACCGGGTCGCTAGGTCGCAGGTCGCACTTGAGCCTGCCGGGGGGTTTAGAGCGCGCGCGGTTTTGCGGATAAACTCTCCTTAATGGGAAAAATACGCGGTTGGAAAGGGTCTAAACTAGAAATAAAGCACAGCCATGAGGAATTTGGCAAGACACAGGTGACCCTGGGGTTTGTGGGAACCAAAACAAAAATAAAACTCAACTGGAAACCCTATCTGCTCACCAGAAAGTAATTAATACCATGGGGTGGTTAGATTTTAGCAAGAAATTCTGGGAAAGGAAACATAGGGAGGAAATGGCAACTTACCCGGAAGAAAACGTGCCAGCCGACCTGTCAGAGCAATTCCACGATTTTCGCCGCGAGTCACAAATGCGACCTAGCGACCTGCCCTTATAAAAAGGAGTCGCACGTGCGGGCAATAAATGAGGTCGCAAGTTGTCATCTTGCGACCTTGCGACCTCGCGACCTTAAGGTCGCTGGGTCGCAAAGGTCGCTGAGTCGCTAATTCCCCTAATACTTAATTTTGCGACCTTGCGACCTTGCGACCTCAAGGTCGCTGGGTCGCAAGGTCGCAAATTTCCTGACTTCCGACTCTTGCGACTTGGCGACCTCTGCGACCTTAGGGTCGCGGAGTCGCATAGGTCGCATGGGTCGCAAATCAGGGATCCGCGACTTAGCGACTTGCTCTTAAAAACTTTACTTGGCTTTTTCCTTCTTTAGTTTCAAAGGGGCTCCAAAAATTTTGAAGTGTGTGTTATGATTTTATGTATTTTTGGAGGGTGTTGTAGGAGCTACAACAAATGGCGATTCACTGGATGAATTCAGA
>CM076582.1:1584141750-1584272989 GCA_034641835.2 Pinus albicaulis | reverse complement strand
AAGGCTCAAAAACATTTTAGACCCCTGTTTTTTTGTCAAAAAATTCATAGGGGGCTAACAATATGCAATTAGGTCCTAAGCCCCCTTCTCATTCTCTAATGCTAGGATTATAGATCATAGTAAACCATGCTTGCACCTCTAAATTATACCCATACTTGAAACCCTAGTTGTGTCCCCTTGACCTATTATTTCACATTCCCCAAGGCACAAATCAAATATTTGGATGTATCTTGGATGACTTCTCACATTCCATGACTTGCTTCACACATATTGAATAGGAATTCCCATCATTTAAGAATTTTTTGGAGGGTTTTCATGGCATATTCAAGGGCCACACTTACAAAAAAAAGAGCATTTTATAAGTATATGTTAGATGGATTAAGGACTATAGGGTGGTTGACAGGGAAAAAATTCCACCATGCCAACAAGGGGGAATTAATCACCCGATCGTAGGTCCCAACTAGACCTGCTCTCGTTTTGAATGGCCAATCCCAATGGGTTTTAAGGACTATTATAAGGGTTAGGGGAATAATGAGTTATTAGTTATTGGATTAGGGATTAGGGGCTTAGGGGTTCGATGAATAGGAGATTAGGGGTTAGAGGTTTAGGGTTTAGGGGTTAGGGGTTAGGACTAGAATAATGAGTTAGTGGTTAAGGGGTTAGGGATTGGGGGCTTAGGGGTTAGCGGATTTAGGTACATGTTAGCCACCTATAATATTTTTTCAAAGAAAATAGGTGGCCAAATATGTTTCTGAGTCTTCAAGAGAAACATTTCCTTTGAAAATCTATCATTCTTGAAGCCTCGATGTGTTTTCTATCCTTCAGAATTATCTTCATTTTTGTTCCATTAATGAACCTGTTGTCTATGAAAGAAACTATTTTCAAAGGCCTCCATCTTTCCCATTTTCCCTCATTCATACTTCATTTTCCTTCATTCCCTTCATTAATTCCCTTTGATAAGGTTTAAAACCTCTTTTCTAACCTTATCGGACCCCCTCAAAACCTTTAATTTGGCCTAAAACCCCATTTTTAGGCATTAAGGCCTTAAGCCCCTTTCGGCCTTAGCCCTAGCCCCTTTTCCGCATGTGACTCGGAGCCATAACCAAGCGCTAGCCCTTATCACTCATCACAATTGGATTTTCTTTTCCCCAACTTTTCCTTTATCCTTCCAATCTTCCAATGCGATGAGCCCCTTCTCCTCTGATCCTCTGATCTAATCTCGACCATTGAATTCACAAGAACCGACGGCCGAGATCCGATCGCGCTTTGCTCTTAGCCCTCCATCATTTCCTACCGATTTAATCCTGACCATTGATCTCTCATCCAATCTAAAGGCCCACAGTGCATCGCGTATTGCAAACACAATCTTCCCTTTTTTCTTTCCTCCGATGGCTCGATTCCCCGATTTGATCTTGGCCGTTAAATCCACAAGAACCAACGGCTGAGATTGTGTTGCGCTCCGCCCATAACCCTTCACCATCATGCCCTGCCGATTAATCTCGACCGTTGATCTCCCTTCCGATTGAACGGACCGCGCTACATCGCATATCGCAAACACAGTCTTCCCTTTTTTCTTTCTTTCGATGGCCCGATTACTCGATTTGATCCTGGCCGTTGAATCCACAAGAACCAATGGCCAAGATTGCCTCTTTCTCCACCCATAACCCTTCACCATCACGCCTTCCAATTAATCCCGACCGTTGATCTCCCTTCCGATCCAACGGCCACAATCCAATCGCATCGCCAATCTTCTTTCCGTCCACCAGGTCCTGAATCATTTCGCCGATGAGATCACAGCTGTCCATTCCCCTCATCCAATGGCTCGCATTGACCTTATCAATGGACCCCGCATACCTTTTAACCCCACAGCTTTCAACCCATTGCGTTTCTTCCGCACTGTCGGATCTGAGGCCCCAGGTCCATCGGTCACCATCCAATATCGCGTAATTTTTGCACCCAAAGTTTAACATTTCAAAATTGCAGGATAAAAGTGGTTTTGAGAATCCACGTGGTGATCGCTGAATGGAATCGTGCTCCAAAAGTCAATACCGCCTCCCCCCCATTTCGTCGCGCGAAAACCATTCCCGGTTTTCTGCCATACTACCTACCCTTCATAACGTTGCCTTTCGCATTTTTTCCCAGCCGTCGATCTCTGAGATCGGACGGTTCTGATTTAATTTTTCCCCCATCCATTCTCCATTCATTCGATCTTCCAAATGACTCCATCAAAATATCTCCACCGTTGATTGTTCTAATCTAACGGCCCATGTTCATCCTCGCACCCAAACCTCCATCTGCACCTGGTTAGCTGCTCTGCCAGGTTTTTCACCCATTTTTCCACTGCGCTCACGTTTCCCCTCACTGCTCCTCCACCCTCATGGGCCTCTGAAGCAGTTTTTCCCACTCCCATAGGTTTTTATAATAGGTTTATATTATGTTTCCAGGTTTAATGGTGGTTCTTTCCAGTTTATCCCACAGTCACAGATAGGTGACCAAAAGGTTCCAGGGTGACGATCCTGAGCCTGAATCAACGCAGAAAAGGGACCAGTAGGGTTTCAATTCCATGTTTGTCAATGCATCCTGGTCATCGACCCTTATATGAACCCTCCAGCGCCACTGCCACCTATGCAACCATCAGCAGAGATTTAAAGTGTATCAGAAGGAGATTAAAAGATTAATGCATAATATTGAAGACTTAATGCTTATATCCAATGTTTAGAAGGATAAAGACACAAGCTGAAGACAAATATGGTCAAAGAGGCTTAATGAAGCCTAAAGCCCACATCACAGATAGATCAGCAGAGAAGCCTCTACATGCCAAATCAGAGAGGCTAGTTACTTTCCATCAACCCATACTGTCGCCTGCAATCCTATTTTCATCAACACAAGGCACAGTTAAGGCAGTCAGAAATATTTTGGATATCTACAACTTAGAAGTAAATTCCCTGTCTGCCAGAGCTTCAGAAAGTCAAACAAAAACAGCCAGAGTGCAAATACAAGCAAAATCCCATTTAATGAAGTATGGATCATGTCATTTCTTCTCCATCAAGCCTCCTAGAGGCCGAGAAGCACTAAATTCTTCATTAAATTGGGCCAACAATCTCTTTAGTTACTCCACCTCCTCACTCACCTATAAGAACTCATTGAAAATACATTGTTGGTTGGTTGTTGGGATTTTATTGATTGTTTGAAACTGTTATTAAAGGGAAGTAGCTGAGTAATTTGTAATATAGTAGGCTGGGAAGAGAAGTTCGGACTGTAAAGAGTCATTGGATTCAAAGTATGTGATTGGTTTTGCACATCAATTGAACAAGCAGATTCACAGGATCCTAGTCTATATTATTTGTGATGTTTTCCTTACTGTAATTGTCTCTTTTCATGTTTTTCATACTATCCATTTATTCTCTGATAAAGAACAGTAAGCATAAATTAGGACATACTGTTGGAAGTACCCTAAATCTCACTGTTAATCTTTATCTCTATGTTTTCCTCTGATTGTGTCTTTTAAGGATAATTCTATAGAGTATAACCAGTCAATAAATGTTGGTGAGCCCATGTCTTGCTGAGTACAACTTGAAACATTTTCCTTGAAAGATATTTTCATTTCATGCTAAGTAAAGTTTGAACTAGGGAAGTTTATGGTTAGCCTTGTCCTCTAGTTTCTTCTCTAACAGTTTGTCTTGAAATTTTCCCTGTGAGTTGGTGTCAAAAGAAGTGAAGGTTAAAAGTCTTTCTCTGATCTTAGGCCTTACTCTATGTTTAATCTTAAATTTTTTCTACTGTCTGAAAGCGGTTATGAGGACTGCTGGATTTTTTTCCTTAAGAGTATGCTGAAAGCAGGCTAAGTTAAAAGTCTTTACCTGATCTTAAGCTACCCTTTGTGTCTTTATCGAGACTTTCCTTTGTGAGTATGTCAAAAGAAAGATAGGTCAAAATTCCTTACCTAATCTTAGACTTCACTCTGGTTTCTTTCTTTCACCCATTCTTAATGTTCCATCTCACCATCTATCTAATGAGATCCTTTGGTATAGATGACTTGCCCTATGGAAACCCTTGGATATTTTTTATGCAAGTAAACCCTTTTATGACTTCATAGCCCAATTTATTGGCACTTCTGTTGACCCATATTCCCATGCTAAAACATCCTACTACTTTTTTCCTTCTCCACTTCACATAGCCTTCTCAGTTAATGATCTCCATCCAAACAAACAAACCAAAACCCTTGTGCGTCATACCTAGCCTAATACCATAAACTGGCCTTAAAGATATATCATTCTTTGCATTTATAGATAGATCCCTCTCTGGATCTAGGAGGGCTAGATCCTGAGATCCCAAATTGGTTTGATGTTGTCTTGTCATTTGGTATTGCCAAATTTTCCAAATCACAGGAACCCCAACATAATGGCGACTCCGCTGGGGAAGAAGACCAATTAGCCTCGATTTGGTATAATTTCTGATGGTGGACAGCAACCCTCATTAAAACATTGAAAATCCTCCACCTGGTGACTCCACAAAATCCTAACAGACCTAAGAATCCACTGGAGGAAGAACCTGAAACATGACCAGACATTCTAGAAGGATAGAACATTCAGGCCTGATTTGGTTTCAAGAACTCATTGTTTTTATCTACAACTATATTCTATCCTACTTCAAGCCTGGCCAAATTTACAAAGATTATATCCACATTGATTATTGGGAAAATCTCAAGCCTCAGATTTCAGACCATGAGCAGGCCTATAAACCTGTGAAAAACCTAGTGAAACAAGAACCTCATGTCGTATCTTTTACCCCTGATGAAACCTTAAAGGGGCATAAGTATCTTGTTGCACTACCTACACCCACAAAGGTCATAGAAAGATATAATCCTCTAGTTTTTCCTCTTATCTTCCAACCCCTTCTTGTAGAACTTACAAATAAGTTGCCCCTTTTTTATGGAGAATATACAAAGATCACTGCTGAGCAACACGTTCAAAATCTTGAGGATTTACTTGACTTATTTGAAATAGAAGAAGATGATGTGTGTATTAGAATGTTTGCCTTATCATTACAAGGAAAGTTTAAGAGTTGGTTTAAGGACCTTCCAGCTACAAGAATTATCAATTTTCATCAATTTTCTCAAGTTTTCCTTGATAAATGGGCAGTCCTGGGAAATGTTTTCCTCATCCTAGAAGAATACCAGAATTTGAAAAGACAACCAGGAGAGACAGTACAAGACTTTTTAGCCAGGTTCAATAAGGTATACAATGCAATACCTACCAAGATAAAACCACCTTTGGGATGGGCCCTATCGCACTATCCAAGTTCTTTTGACCCTGAGGTGGAATTCCATATAAGAGAAAGATAGCCTTCAAGCCTGGAAGAAATGTAGAACGTAGCAATTACTATTGAATACAACATATGGTGCAGGGAGAAAAAATTAAATTCAATAAAGAAGGACCAAGCAAAGAAAGGAAGGATGATCTTTGCAGAAACCAAGCTGGAAAAGTTGATAGAGACAGCCAACAACTTTCTAAACATAAAAGAGGAAGAATATGAAGGTGAAACTAGAAATGCTTCTTCGAAAAGGCCCACATCTTGTCCTCAAGAAAAACAAACCAAAGCACTGCAAGACATAAGAAACATGCGAAGCATGTATGATAAACAAGATTTTAAATCAAAAAATGAACTTGCAGATTATTTTGAAGAAAGACTTGCTAAGATTCCAGTAGGTTTGATTGGTAACATTGCTTATAATTATGATTTTTCTAGCTTTGATCTATCTGATGATGTTTTTTTCCAAATAGAAGCTAATCCTGCAGGAACATCATCAGTAGATTTGTGGGAGGAAGATCATGTCCATTAACTTCAAGAAAGTAATGAGCCAATGCAGGCTATCTATGATACTGATGAAGAAAGTTATGAAATCCTGATAGCAGACGAAGATTCATTGAATCTTCGCTCTGCTCTTTATCAAATCATCAGTAATAATTTCCATGAGGGTGGAATTCAGCAGCCTTTTAGCTCAGAGGATGAGGAAGAAAGCAATGAAGAAACTCTTGAGAAAGTTGAATATCCTGAACCTTCTCCTGAAAGGTTTGAGGTAATCAAAGAAGCCCATGCTCAATAATATGTTAATCTTTTCACAGAGCTCAGTCCACTGAATCAAAATGCCCCGGGACTACAAGAGGACAGCACTGCCAAATATGATGAGTCCTCCAGTTCAGATTACAATGAAGATGAGGGAGATTTTCTTTCTCAAAGGAATATTTTTCTTGATCCAGTGGAAGAAGAATTAATCTTGGTTGAAACTTACCTACCAAATAATCCCAACCAGGAAAAGGACGATTGTGCTTTCAAGAGTCACATTGAAGATGCAGTGATCAAAGCTGTCAAGGATGCAGATAGCCTACCAGTGATGGAAGGCCTAAAAGAAGAAAGTTTACATCATGTGTTCATTAATCCTATGACAGAGTATATGGAGGCACTGATTGGCTCAATTTCCCAAGCATTGATCCTTTGCAAGAGCTAGAAACATCAAAAGTGGTCACCACTGGTGGTGGCCTTGGTTTTGAAGACCCACATTCAAAGTACCCTGTGGTTATCTTTGACAAGCAGTCAGATTTTATACCCTTTTTTGTTACTGCTTAACGGGTTGCACTGGCACTATTGTATCATATAAAACAGAAGATATTTCCAAGTTAGAGTAGGGTAGGTAGGAATCTCAATAAAGCTCAGCCTGTGAGCATTTAGTTAGTTGCTGATTTTACTTTGAAAAAAAAATCAAAAAATACAAAAGTAGAAAGAGAAGGGTTTAGACAAAGCTCAAAACTTGAACCAGCATAGAAAAGAAGAAGAAGCAACTCTAACAAGATCAAAACCAGAGCTGAAATGAAGAAAGGAAGGTAACTCTAAAAAACTCAAAATTTGAGTCACAAGAAGAAGGAAGGATGCTGGTGATTTTCAGATCTGAAGCCTTCAAATTTTGTTTTCAATTTCTGAAAAGTTCAGTCCATGTGCAGCTTGTCTTTATGCCATGGACCCACAGCAAATTAGATAGTCTAATCCTGGTTTTTCTGTATTTAAATTTTTGTTTTAGAATGTAGAGAATGAAAATTTGTCAGACAGTTTAATCCTAGTAGATATTAGTTCAGGTAGGGAAGCTATGAGTCCAACTGTTTAATCTGGTATCATGGAGAAATAAGGGTAGCAGTAGATAGGTTTATTTTCCTGTTTGTAAAATAATGATGATGTGAAAGGTCTGCAAGTCTAAATGCACCTTGAAGAAAAAATGTTAGGACAGTAGGATGGGTAGGTAGTTGTTTGGGAAAATGTTTCTGCTGATATAATGCACATCATGTATGTAGCAGTTGATCAAAGAAGAAAAGATGGCCAAGTACCAAGCATCTGGCCTACTTCCAAAGATCATATCTGATATTCTTGGCACCTTCAAGAAGATGCCATCCCCATGTGGAACCACTGTTAGCCACCTATAATATTTTTTCAAAGCAAACAGGGGGCCAAATATGTTTCTAAGTCTTCAAGAGAAACATTTCCTTTGAAAATCTATCATTCTTGAAGCCTCCATGTGTTTTCTATCCTTCAGAATTATCTTCACTGTTGTTCCAGTAATGAAACTTGCTGTCTATGAAAGAAAATGTTTTCAAAGGCCTCCATCTTCCCCTTTTTCCCTCATTCATACTTCATTTTTCTTCATTCCCTTCATAAATTCCCTTTGATAAGGTTTAAAACCTCTTTTTTAACCTTATTGAACCCCCTCAAAACCTTCAATTTGGCCTAAAAACCCATTTTTAGGCATTAAGGCCTTAAGCCCCTTTCGGACTTAGCCCTAGCCCCTTTTTCGCATGTGACCCAGAGCCATAACCAGGTGCTAGCCCTTATCGCTTATCGCAATCGGAGTTTCTTTTCCCCGACTTTTCCTTTATCCTTCCAATCTTCCGATGCGATGAGCCCCTTCTCCTCCGATCCTCCGATCTAATCTTGCCCATCGAATCCACAAGAACTGACGGCCGAGATTTGATCGTGCTTCACTCTTAGCCCTCCTTCATCACACCCACCGATTTAATCCTGACCTTTGATCTCTCGTCCGATCAAACGGCCCGCGCTGCATCGCATATCGCAAACACAGTCTTCCATTTTTTCTTTCCTCCAATGGCCCGATTCCCCGATTTGATCCTGGTCATTGAATCCATAAGAACCAACAGCCTAGATTGCATCGCGCTCTACCCATAACCCTTCACCATCATGCCCACCAATTAATCCTGACCGTTGATCTCCCTTCCGATCGAACTACTCGCGCTGCATCGCATATCGCAAACACAGTCTTCTTTTTTTTCTTTCCTCCGATGGACCGAATCCTCGATTTGATCCTAGCCATTGAACCCATAAGAACCAACGGCCGAGATTGCGTCGTACTCCACCCATAACCGTTCACCATCACGCCCGCCGATTAATCCCTACCGTTGATCTCCCTTTCGATCCAACGGCCAACATCCAATCACATCGCCAATCTTCTTTCCGTCCACCAGGTCTCGAATCATTTCGCCGATGAGATCGTAGCCGTCCATTCCCCTCATCCAATGGCTCGCATTGACCTCAGTAATGGACCCCGCATACCTTTTAACCCCGCAACTTTCAACCCATCGCATTTTTTCTGCACCGTCGGATCTTAGGCCCCAGATCCAATGGTCACCATCCAATATCGCGTAATTTTTTCACCCAAAGTTTAACATTTCAAAATTGTGCGATAAAAGTGGTTTTGAGAATCCACGTGGAATCGCGCTCCAAAAGGAAATACCACCTCCCCCCGATTTCACCGCGCGAAAACCATTCCCGGTTTTCCGCCATACCGCCTACCCTCCATAACGTTGCCTTTCATGTTTTTTCCCAGCCGTCGATATCTGAGATCGGATGGTTTTGATTTAATTTCGCCCCCATCCATTATCCATTCATCCCATCTTCCAAATCACTCCATCGAAATATCTCCACTATTGATTGTTATAATCTGACGACCCACGTTCATCCTCGCACCCAAACCTCCATCTGCACCTGGTTAGCTACTCTGCTAGGTTTTTCACCAATTTTTTCGCTGCGCTCACATTTCCCCTCACTGCTTCTCCACCCTCACTGGCCTCTGAAGCAGTTTTTCCCACTCCCGCAGGTTTTTATAACATTTTTATCTTATGTTTGCAGGTTTAATGGTGGTTCGTGCCAGTTTATCCCACAGTCACATATAGGTGACCAAAAGGTTCCAAGGTGACGATCCTGAGCCTGAATCAATGCAAAAAAGGGACCAGTAGGGTTTCAATTCCATGTTTTTCGATGCATCCTGGTCATCGACCCTTACATGAACCCTCCAGCGCCACTACCACCTGTGCAGCCATCAGCAAAGATTTAAAGTGTATCAGAAGGAGATTAAAGGATTAATGCATAATATTGAAGACTTAATGCTTATATCCAATGTTTAGAAGGATAAAGACACAATTCGAAGACAAAGATGGTAAAAGAGGCTTAATGAAGCCTAAATCCCACATCACAGACAGATCAGCAGAGAAGCCTCTACATGCCAAATCAGAGAGGCTAGTTACTTTCCATCGACCCATACTATCGCCTGCAATCCTATTTTCATCAACACAAGGCACAACTAAGGTAGTCAGAAATATTTTGGATATCTACAACTTAGAAGTAAATGCCCTGTCTGCCAGAGCTTCCGAAAGTCAAACAAAAACATCCCGAGTGCAAATACAAGAAAAATCCCATTTAGTGAAGTATGGAGCATGTCATTTCTTCTCCATCAAGCCTCCCAGAGGCCGAGAAGCACTAAATTCTTCATTAAATTGGGCCAACAATCTCTTTAGTTACTCCACCTCCTCACTCACCTATAAGAACTCATTGAAAATACATTGTTGGTTGGTTGTTGGGATTTTATTGATTGTTTGAAATTGTTATTAAGGGGAAGGAGCTGAGTAATTTGTAATATAGTAGGCTGGGAAGAGAAGTTCAGACTGTAAAGATTCATTGGACTCAAAGTATGTGACTGGTTTTTCACATCAATTGAACAAGTAGATTCATAGGATCTTGGTCTATATTATTGGTGATGTTTTCCTTACTATAATTGTCTCTTTTCATGTTTTTCATACTGTCCATTTATTCTCTGATAAAGCACAGCAAGCATAGATTAGGACATACTGTTGGAAGTTCCCTAAATCTCATTGTTAATATTTATCTCTATGTTTTCCTCTGATTGTGTATTTTAGGATAATTCTATAGAGTATAACCAGTCAATAAATGTTGGTGAGCCCATGTCTTGCTGAGTACAACTTGAAACATTGTCCTTGAAAGATATTTTCATTTCATGCTAAGTAAATATTGAACTAGGGAAGTCTATGGTTAGCCCTGTCCTCTAGTTTCTTCTCTAACAGTTTGTCTTGAAAGTTTCCCTGTGAGTTGGTGTCAAAAGCAGTGAAGGTTAAAAGTCTTTCTTTGATCTTAGGCCTTACTCTGTGTTTAATCTTAAATGTTTTCTACTGTCTGAAAGCGGTTATGAGGAATGGTGGATTGTTTTCATTAAGAGTATGTTGAAAGCAGGCTAAGTTAAAAGTCTTTACCTAATCTTAAGCTACCCTTTGTGTCTTTATCGAGAGTTTCCTTTGTGAGTATGTCAAAAGCAGGATAGGTTAAAAGTCCTTACCAGATCTTAGGCTACATTCTGGTTTCTTTCTTTCACCCATTCTTAATGTTCCATCTCACCATCTATCTAAAGAGATCATTTGGTATAGATGACTTTCCCTATGGAAACCCTTGGATAGTTGTTATGCAAGTAAACTGTTTTATGACTCCATAGCCCAATGGATTGGCACTTCTCTTGACCCATCTTCCCATGCTGAAAAATCCTACTACTTTTTTCCTTCTCCACTTCACATAACCTTCTCAGTTAATGATCTCCAACCAAAAAAACAAACCAAAACCCCTGTGCTTCATACCTAGCCTAATACCATAAACTGACCTTAAAGATATATCATTCTTTGCATTTATAGAGAGATCCCTCTCTGGATCCAGGAGGGCTAGATCCTGAGATCCCAAAGTGGTTTGATGTTTTCTTGTCATTTGGTATTTCCAAATCTGCCAAATCACAGGAACCCCAACATAATGGAGACTCCGCTGGGGAAGAAGACCAATTAGCCTCAATTTTGTATAATTGCTGATGTTGGACAGTAACCCTCATTAAAACATTGAAAATCCTCCACCTGGCAACTCCAAAAAATCCTAACATACCTAAGACTCCACTGGAGGAAGAACCTGAAACATGACCAGACATTCTAGAAGGATAGAACATTCAGGCCTGATTTGGTTTCAAGAACTCATTGTTTTTATCTACAACTATGTTATATCCTACTTCAAGCCTGGCCAAGTGTACAAAGATGAGTTCCATATTGATTATTGGGAAAATCTCAAGCCTCAGATTTCAGACACGATGCGCCCGACCGAACGAAGGCACAAGGGAGCAAACAGAAAACGGGCCACACGAACGTGCACAAGGCACATGTGCGGTCACATCTTAGCAAATTTGATCTGATCGCCCTCAAACGAAATGACTCAACTCGAACGCGTTTCGGTGGGCGCCCTCACACGGTGTACACGACCGATTGAAGGCACAAGGGAGCAACCGGAAAACGGGCTACACGAATGTGCATAGGGCACCCATGCAGTCACAACTTAACAAATTTGATACGGGCACCCTCAAACCGAAACGACCCGACCCAAAAGTGTTTTGGTGGGCACCCTCAACCGAAAAAACATGACCCGAACATGTTTGGGCAAGCGCCCTCAACCGAAACGTCCTGGCCCAAATGGGTTTGGCCGGGCAACCTCAAATGAAATGACACGGTGCACTCGACCGAAAGAAGGCACAAGGGAGCAAATGGAAAACGGGCCGCACGAATGTGCACAAGGCACTCGTGCGGTCACAACTTTGAAAAATTGATGCGGCCTCTCTCAAACAAAACAACCCGACCCGAACGAGTTTGGGCAGGCGCCCTCACACGGTGCGACATGGCACGCACGAATGAATGAAGGAACAAGGGAGCAACTGGAAAACGGGCTGCACGAATGTGCACAAGGCACCCGTGCGGTCACAACTTAGCAAATTTGATACGGGTGCCCTCAACTGAAATTACTTGACCCAAACGCATTTGGGCAGGCGCCCTCAACTGAAACGACCCGACTCGAACGCGTTTGGGTGGGCACCTTCAAACGAAACGACCCGACTTGAATGGGTTTGGGCGGGTGCCCTAAATGGAAACGACATGGTGGGCTACCAAACGAAGGCACAAGGGAGAAAACGACAAACGGGCCGCACAAATGTGCACAAGGCACCTGTGCAGTCACAACTTAGCAAATTTATTACAGCCGCCCTAAAACGAAACAACCCGACCCAAATGCGTTTGGGCAGGCACCCTCACATGATGTGACACGGCGCGCATGACT
Organism: Pinus albicaulis; assembly: GCA_034641835.2. Lineage (NCBI taxonomy): Eukaryota > Viridiplantae > Streptophyta > Pinopsida > Pinales > Pinaceae > Pinus > Pinus albicaulis. The sequence continues at coordinate 1,584,260,506 of CM076582.1, read as the reverse complement.
GAATGAAGGCACAAGGGAGCAACCGGCAAACGGGCCACACGAATGTGCACAGGGCACCCGTGCGGTCACAACTTAGCAAATTTGATACGAGCACCCTCAACCGAAACGACCCGACCCAAACACGTTTGGGCAGGCGCCCTCAACTAAAACAACCCGACCCAAACGCGTTTGGGTGGGCACCCTCGACTGAAATGACCTGACCCGAATGGTTTTGGGTGGGCGCCCTCAAATGAAACGATACGGCGCGCCCAACCGAACGAAGGCACAAGGGAGCAAACATCAAACGGGCCGCATGAACGTGCACAAGGCACCCGTGCAGTCACAACTTAGAAAATTTAATACGGTCGCCCTCAAATGAAACAACCCGACCCGAACAAAGCCACTTGGGAGGGCGCCCTCACACGGCGCGCCCATACCGAACGAAGGCACAAGGGAACAGATATCAAAAATGAAGACTACGAAACTCGATTAACATTTCGTACAAAAAATTGGTTAAAATCTGAGGGAAATTACAATGTTTACCATCATCGCTCTTATGAAATTTATTCAACACATCAGAACATCGACGCTTATCCTTTAATCGTCGCAATATCGACGGTTATCCTTTGGTCATCGCAATACCGACGGTTAAGCCCAAATACGTCGCACCACCGACAATTGCTTTAAATGTCGAAATAGAGACGTTTGCCCCAAACCACCATCAGATTACCGACGCAAGTCATAGAAACGTCGCATGTCCGAAGTTGCATCCCTAGACGTCGATGTTCTGATGACGCCCTTAAATTTCGGAAGACCGACAATGCCCCTAAACATTGGTATAGCGACGGTTGTGGGCAAGATTTGAAAAATTGATAAAAATTGGTGAAATTTCCGACAACATGTCAATAGTGTCGGAATTTTGACCAAATGTACTAGTGGAAGTAATGACACTGATTCCATGGCCACGACAACCTCTCTATCCTACGCTGCTTCCCAAACCCCTTTCCTCTACCCCCCAGTTGGTTTTGTCTCCTAGAAGGTTTTGGAAATAGTGGTGTTACCAAACATATCTTTTGCTATACTTGTTTGGTATCTCGTCCCCCCTTCAGGGATGGGAGCCACACACATCACCGCCACAGGGTTCAAGCCCCTCATCCCCGAGGATGCCCCACCCATCCAAGAAACGGTCGAAACCCTCCCTGCAAAGGAAATTCCCATTGAAAAATCGGTGGTTACGACTAAGAAAACCGAGAAAAGAGGAAAGAAGATGGAGACTCCCGTCGTACAACGGGAATCACCAGTTTGTGCCATATGCGACGTAATAGGACACCCTACCCATATTTTCCCAGAGTTGGACAAATGAAAACCACTCCTTGGCTCTGAGGCAAACATCGCAACGCCGCATTCCCGTAGAAAGGAACCTGTCACCAAACTCAAAGGAAAAGCATTGTGTACCAATCACGCATGCACCATCTGCAGAAATTATGGGCACTATACTCATCATTGCCCAGAGATCCCACAATATAGGGATTCCCTTCATGCCATCGAGCAATCCTATCAAGAGGATCCCTCCAACCAGTCTCCGAAAGATTAACCCCATATCATCTTGTACCTACAGGAGGAACGAAGGGCACCATAAAGACCCCCAATCATGCACACTCTCGTTATACAATGCACGTTGTGCAATGAACGTGGTCACTTCCTCGAATAATGCGCAGCCTTGGAAGTCATCCATAGACGGTATCCCATAGAACGGGTTTACCACATCGAATTGCATGCAACACAATTCACATTTCCTTTGTGCACCAACAATCACCTTCTAGAAGGTTGTTAATATATCCCTTGATTCCGATTAGCCCTCACTATCTTGCGCCCAGCCATAGTCCGCCTCTCCCAAGAAGATGACATGGACTCAAAATCCATAAACAGCTCGACAACCCAAGAATATGTGACCAACAGATCCATCCTATTCTTGTCAACTGAAAAGTGACCAATTAGGGAACCCCTAGTTACCCCCAACCACGCTCTACAAAGACAACCAACACGTGCATTATGAAAAACACCCAATCATGTGGTTGCCACTTTCCCTGATTTAGTAGCGTTACGACGCTCGTTCCTTGCCGGACCACAAACTGAGCATGACGGGACCCCCATATCTAGGCTATTTTACCTAAGTTGTCAGGGAAATCACTATGAATAGCGTTGTACTTATATCCCGCAAGTTCGTCCTACCATTGATATGATTCATACAATAGAGAGAAAATGGGATGATACCCTTAGGAAATTTAGAAAGTACATCACCCCTAGGCCAGTAACCCCACACCCAGATGGGCATGATGCACAAGCTAGGGCGACACGCCAACCGAGCATGACCTAGGCCAAACCTAGGATAACATGCAGACTATGCGACTTGAATGACCACCAAGTCAATCAGTGCAGAGAACCGAAACCCCTCACAAATAGTTTTCACACAGTCTCTTCACTCCCTCAGATACTTCTTTCTAACCAAGAGAAGATCACGCGCACCTATTACCAGGTTTTATCACAATTTCATCATACGATCAAATGTGTGCATCTCCCCAAGCTAAGAGTGGCAAGAGCAACATTGAGTCTACACTCCCCCAAAGAGATAGACACACCCAAGCCAAGTGCAAGAAGAATACCACCTCTTCTACAACATATCCTTTCCAAGTGTCCACATCAGGGAAAACGAGTAGTGTTGATCCCCATACAATCTACTCCGTTGGCATAGTGGTACTATGCACCATCTGCATTGGCAAAAACTACGCACCAAAGGTATGCTCGCTAATGGAAACATTCAGGCACCTCTGTAACAGAAAACATTTCCACCCACAGGAAATTGACCATCGTAGGGGGGAACCCAGCCTTGCGCTTATGAAAACTCCCATCATAGAAATTCTTCCTCCATCGAACACCGACGACACAATTCACCATATATGATTTGTATCGTTGCATATCGGAAATAGGATTGTAGCCGCCCCCATATTTTGGGATTTCCACCTTATTTCTGTCGCAAAATATCAAGGTACCTTGTGCTTTTGCATTGATTTCTGTTAGTCATCAGTAATTTTTTTCCTATATAGATGACTAAATGTCTATCCTAGATTTCTAGAAACAAAATTCATGAATCTTGTGACTTCTAGAAATCTCATTGCCTTCATTATCCTTAGGATAATTTTTTCACTGTTCTACTACTCTATCATGTCATAGTTAGCCTATCACTCATGGAAGGTCCCTCATGGACTCATGCCTCTCATCTTTGTCCCTTTTCACACCCATAAATCTCATTACTCTATTTGTCCCTTGCCTATGACTCCATTATCCAACTAGGGTTTTTTAGGGAATTTTTCTTGGTTTCATGACCTCCATGGTTAAAAAATCAACAAGGCTTGTATCCTGATGCTCTTAAACCTCCTCCTATCCTTAATATACCTTCATAAACACTCCCCATCACTCTTATCCCTCAAAATCATCATTTTTCTACAAAACCTAGTCTATTGCCACAATTTGACACTTTTTGAGACTAGGCCTGTGTTTTTCCCTTTTGGACCCCTTCCCCTCACTCAATCCCTAAAATTCCACTTTCCCCTACTCCCTAACATCTATCCCTATCCCCCAAAATTTTCCCAATAATTTAGACAACCCTTAACCCCTTCATTCCATTCCCTCTACAAGGAAGTCCTAAATCCCCTACACCAAACCCTAATTTCCTCTTCTGACTAAGCTAGGGTTTGCTATGGAAAAAAGGCATAAGAGAAGAAGATCCATATGGTAGGTCATATCAGAAATAATTAAGCCATGCCAACTCATAAACATCATGCCTCCATCATTTTCCAAGAATTCATTCCAAGGGCCAAGTCATTTGCCACACCTAGGGCTAGTTCTGCTTAAAAATATGTTTCTGGCCAAACAGAGATAAATTTGGAAAAAGTGAGAGATTTTTTTGTCCATAATAAGTCCAATAATAAAAACCTCCTTCAGGTTTTACACAAGTATCATGGTTTGGGAGAAATGGAAAAAATATAGGTGTCACGGGAGAGTTTCTGCACTGTTGGAGTGACCTTGGGAAAATCAGTTTTTGTCATAGATTAAGTGTCCAAACTATTTTATTGATGGATTAAATGACAATTATACTTTAATATATTTCCAATGAGATATCATGAGCTCAATTTTGAATTTTGGAAGGCCTCCAAAAGTTGTCTGCACCAACACTCTGCATTTCTGCACCATCACCTAGCACTTTTTGACCAGTCATGGGAAAATCAACTTTTGACAAGGAAAATAAACTTCAATAAATAAAAAAAGGTATATTTGGAAATTAGACAGGTAAATATTTCCAACGAGCTATTACGGGCCCAATTCCGACATCGGTAAGGCCTCCAAAACACTGCTGCAAAAAGGCGTATTTCTGCGCTGTGCTCCTGGAAAGTTTTTCCCATATAAATTACACATGGCACTGCGCTCCTAGGAGATGGTGTTGTGCCCTTGGCCAGGAGGCATTCCTAAGAAAATTAACCCCTCAGACCACTTCAGAGCCCTTTCAAGTTTCCTCCAAGGTTTTTTGAAGCTCTGATATAGGTGAAATCAAATGAAAAGAAGTTGAGCTCATGATTGTCCAAAGAGTGTCGAAAGATATTCAAGGAAGGACCTCCTAGATCAGATCATAAGTTTGCATAAAGAAAATTTTCCCATGTTCAAGAATTTTTGTAGGAATGCTTTATAAATGGTCAACCACAGAAACAGATGCAAAGGTAAGAGGCCTAAAACTCATAAGGACATCCACAGCAAGTAAAGGATACAACAGGCTTAAGTTTACAAGGAAGATCATGATCTCATGAGAGATTGTTATGAAGTGTTGCCCATCAAAAGGTCCATGTAGGTCCTAAAATACAGTGGCACATAAGAAACACTATACATCAATCAAAAAGATCATTAAAATTTTGTTTGGCCTCAAGCATGAATGTTGTAAAGGGACAGCTGCCCTTTGCTCACATTCCCGCAAAGAAGACCAAAAAGCCATCATATTAGCCCTGAGGTAAGGTAAAAGAGAATGATCATCATAAGAGGACCATTCATAGCAAGAAGAAAGAAGCAGGTATGTGTTTAATGGGAATCAGGATCTATGACTGTTTTGACCAAGCAATAGAGAAATACTAGGGTTACAAAGGCAAAAGAACACCTCACCCCTCCAAATGATCATTGAAGGTTTTTAGACATAAGTGATGAGTTTAATAAGTGTTTCTTTGAGAAATTAGAAGACATCCCTGTTTAATTTTTTCTAAACATCCCTAAAAACTTAGAAGTTTGGGAAGATGGACAAAGATGGTCCAAATAGTGACCAAGAAACCTCCTTCATCATAGTAGATGGTTTCAAGGGTTTTTAAACTACCTTCTAAGGTTTGGCAGACATAAAGATCAATACTCCACTACACCAAAGGTAGAAAGATGATGAAGAGTATCAGCAAGAAGAGACTATTTCATTTTTTTCAAAAAAGAGTCCTCGGGAAAAATTTTGGGGGCGCTGTGCTCCTATAGAGTCGCGTTGCATGCCTGTAGCATCTCACTGTGTTAATTTACACTACACGTTGCACGCCTGTAGAGTGGTGCTGCACTCCTGCAGTTGTGCCCGACGTTTAGAGGAAATGCACAAAGGCCCATGCAGACCCTGCACGTTTATCCATTCAAAGGGTGAACCGAGCCACCCAAAAGCAGCGGTGCTGCACTCCTACCATGGTGTGACCCTTGTTGTTGCACTCTTGCCACGGTGTGACCCTCAGTGTTGCACTCCTGCCACGATGTGACCCTTAGTGTTGTGCTCCTGCCACGGTGTTTAACGCCGAGGATGACCTAAGCCGCCCAAATGCAGTGGTAATGCGCTCCTATAATGGTGGCTAATGCATGCGGTGGCCCAAGCCGCCCAACGAAGTTGTGCTGCACTCCTGCCACATTTTTGCAGCCTCTGCACGAATTTACGTTCAGGGGTGACCCGACCTGCCCAAAAGGTGTTTTCAGCCAGTTTTTTCTATTGTGGAGATATTTTGAGAGGGTCTTATGATGAAGAAGATGAATCCATGGATAAAAGGACAGAGGCAGCTTATAGTTTTGAAAACAGTGAGCTACAAAAAGACCAAAACAGTGAGCCTAATGACAGTCAAAAATCAAATGACATTCAAGGAGAAGAATTAAAACAATGGAGAAGGTGACTCTGAAAATACAAAGGACATTGGAGGGAGGGCATATGAAAACAATGAAGAGGACAAAGAAGACTGTGACAAGGATGGAAAAAGCAGCCAAGAAATAGAGTTTGAAAGTGATTTCAGTGGGAAAAACAATGATAACAATGGGCCAAATAATGAAGATATTGAATAGGACAGTGAAGAATAAATCAGCCAAGAGAACTCACCTAATGAAGAAGAAAATGACCATCACAGTAAGGGAAAGACTAATGATAGTCCCCAAGGCAGTGACCCCACAAAGAGTGCAAGTAGTGGTACAAAGGCTAAATTTGATAGTAAACACAGTGTGTCAAAATGATGAAGAGAAGGATAGTCATGAAGGTGAAAATGTACCAAGAAATTATCAAGGCACCTCTTACATTGCAAAGGAGAATGACAGAGCACTATGAACGAAGAAACCACTTTGCAAGGAAAAAACTCAAAACTGCCCAAAATGAGGGCCTGGCACCAAAAGATGAAAAATACCAAGCAATCCTTGTTATTTTGGCCCAAGATTCTCTACAAGTCTCCAGGGACCCATGAGGCTCCTACCTACCAATTTTGAGAGAAATTGAACAAGTTTTTGTTTTTTGCAAATTTTGAGGCTGGGAGCACAGCACACCCTATGCTGCACTTTTTCCTAGGGCATATTCAGGAGGATAGGTTTAAATTTTTGGATTCCTCATCATCCATATAGCATGCTCATAAAGTTTCAGCCCAATTGGAGTATTTTTGACACCCCAAAAGGGTCAAAAACACTCATTTTTTCACCATTCTGCCCACTTTTCTGAGCATGTGCTGCGCTCTTGGAAATCTTGGAATTTTCACTTTTTGGGAAACTTGTAGAGGTTAGATTGAAGAACTAAAGGTAGATCTATAAATTAAACTTCAAGGGAATTCGAACGAGCCATCTCGGATCCTTTTCTGACATCAGGAATGCCTCCAAAACACCGCTGCAAAAAGGCCTATTTCTGTGCTGCGCTCCTGGCAAGTTTTCAAATTTTGACATGGTGTGCTGCGCTCCTGTAGGTGACTAGGTAGAATGTGCATTTGGAAATTTTTCTCATGCTTTTCAGGGCCTAAAATTCAATATAATCGCTATTTTGGGCCAGGAAATATATTTTGTTAGATGTTTTTGTGCCTTGGGCTTGCAAAGCCTCAAGGACAACTTAGGATATTTCTTTTTGGCCAATAGGCTTCTAGATACTCTCTTTGGCTCTCCTCTTCCTTGTTTTTTATATAAGGCATGATGATTCATTGTAAACAGTTGGGACTTGATGTGTTTAAGATCAATACATGGTTTTATGAGCTTGGAGAAGAAATTGGTTTTATGAAGTGAATGAATGGCTTATTTGGCTTGATGATGGAGAAGCATGTTTGCAGGATTCCATAGCTTGGTGAATGGTGATGTTTTCTTAACTTGTTAATGTTTTCTTGTCCTCATTTCTGTTTCATTCCTCTTAGTTGTTATATATCAGAAAATTATAGGTTGAGACATGCTCATGGAAGCACCTCAAATCTCATGTTTGTTATAACCTTTATGTTTTCCTCTTTTAGTCATCTTAAGGAATTCTTAACTGCTCCTTAGGCCCACTAAAACTTTTTTTTGTTTCATGAATGATTAGTATGCTAGATTATAAGTATGATTCATGGTATTCCCTGCTTATTTAAAGTTTTCAAAACCCTATCTTGAAGATTTTCTATGAAATATTGATTGATTAGGTTAAGACAAAGAGGTCTCATTCGATCTTTCCCTTTGCCCATGCTTACCAACTTATTTCAAAGTTCCCAATAACTTGATATATGATGTTTAGGAGTTCGCTCTTGATAAATTGAGTTGTTTGTTTATCTTATATGTTTTCCCAAAAGCTAAAGGTGAATTTCTAAAGTTAGGAGTTCTAATGCTTCTATTTTTCACCGGAATGTTCATATTACATGTTTATCAGTTTGAGTATTGTTCATAGAGATTAATGGTTTGCCATACCTCATGATTTATTGCTTCAGACTATATATGTTTAATACCTCTTAGTTTTTTCCAAAACTTAATGTTCATTACACCTCATACATCACCTAAAGGATCCATTAACCTTGCTAAATCGGCCCTGCAATACACTCTGTTTCATCATTTAGACATCCTTGACTTCATCTGGCCCCATAGCCCTATTGATTTGATAACCTATCATTTCCACCTATCCTACTTGATCATCTTACCCCAACCCAAAACAAACAAAAAAATTACACTTAACAACTAGCCTAAAATCAATCATCCAAAGCAAACAAGTTCACATCCTTCGCATAATAGAGAGAGCCCTCTCTGAGACCAGGAAGGCTAGGCCCTAGGACTCCAAAGACTGGTCTGATGTTGCCCTGTCATTTGGTCTACCAATCTGCCAAATCACGGGACCACAACAATTTCCTCGAGATCCCCAATTTTCATACTGTTATCCAACTCCTTGATGATACCAAGCCTCTACAATAGCGCCTAGTACAACTAGAGCTCATTGACGAAAGCTGACGACAGTCAGTACAACATAACGAAGCCCATAAGAAAAGGGTAAAAGCATCATTCGACCGCCACATCAACCCTCGCTTATTTACCGAGGGAGAAATAGTCTTTCGCTATGATGTTGCAAAAGAAACCCTAGGGCCAGGAAAGTTCAAAACCTTGTGGAAATGACCCTACACCATCAAACATTGCCTCCGAAAAGAGGCATACATCTTGATGGAACCTGACGAGACATGCCTCAACAACCCTGTCAACGACCTTTACCTCGAGAAATTATACCCATAAGGGCCAAGATCGCCCTACCCTAGAGTTAACGTACACAAACCCAACCACTGTAAATTTTTTACCAAAATAATTATTACGAAGCACGCTCAAAGTGCCTCCATGGATTACCAACCCGAACCTTACTATAATATCCCTTTTTAGGATTACTCAGCAAGGCATGCCTGAAAAACGCATTTTTCAGGAATGGCTACTATGAAACTTGAACCCAGCACTTGGATCCCTTATAATAGAGCATCCAAGTCTTAAATCCAAGAGGAGGCTCCAAATAAACCCTCTTAGATGGTTTATACAAGTCTCCCACCTATAATGCTCTCCAGAAAATGCCCAGTTAAGGGGTTGCAGCAACACTTTACACAAGCAAGGAAATGACAGCATAATTCTTAGTGAGCCATGTCATATGAAGATGTAATCAGCCATTAGATGTATGTACAGCAAAAAATGTAGACAAATTCTTGAGGAATCTATTACTCAAATCAAGCAAAGAGACTCAAGAAGACATATTCATAAGAATAGAGAAGCATTGCTTTACATAGTTTATTCCAGGCTAAGACTGCGCAATTTATAGGGGATACTCCAGCAGTAAATACATAAATATAAAGATGCAAAAATTTAAGCTCAAATAAATATGGGGGGAGCAAGCTCTCAACCCCTGAAAAGATGATAAATCAATCCCTTAAGAGGATTGGCTGGAAACTAGACAAAATGGCACTCCTGCAAAAATGTTGGAGTTGCTAGGTAGCAGCAACTTAAGAACTGGAAATAGAAGGAGCTTGTTGTAGATGATGAACCCTCTAAAATAAAATCCTTCAATTGACCTTCCAAATGATAATCTGATCCTATCATTGAAGATCTCACCTCTCGATAAAATACTACAACCCTCACTGCAAATGCTCTCTAGGAATTGTGCAGTCAAGGAAGACGGATGCTCTTCTACTGATGGAAAATGGTTGGCCTGATGCCAATGATGATGGTAATAAGCTTAGAAACTCCCCCACTGATCTCCCAAAGGAATGGAGACTCCCTCCTCTGAAATACAATGCCGAAAGTGGTGTTGAGGAACCCTCCCCTGCAACACCCAGAAACACAACTCACCCACCAATGGAGACTGCACTGTAGATGAATGGAATGCTTTGGCCTCAAGCCATAATATGGGGAATATGAAGACCAAGCTCTTCTAAGAGCTACTCTATGGAAGATATGTGATTCCCGCCTGGGAACACCTAGTGCTAGCATCACTGCATCTCGGCTAAACAACTAGAGAATGCACTTGTCAGAGAAGACAAGTAAAATGATAATAAAAACATGAATAGCTATGGCTGCCTCATTCTCCTTTTAATAAAATTAAAGGTGCCTTGCCATGGGCCCCACACCTTAGGGTTTCCTCCTCCACATGATTTTCCCCTCATGCAAACTGCGCTGCCCCACCAAGTGATCCTTATGTCTCATAACTGTGCAGTTGACTTGGCCTCCTTTAGACTTATCCATCTGCAATTTATCTAATTTCACACATGGGGTGTGAAATCCAGTTCTTTATTAATCCCTTTTCACATTTTAATGGATTTTTATTCATATTTTATTATTAATGGGTTTTTTTACCCATTTATTCTCCTCCTAGTGCAAAAACAAAGGTTTTTAATATTCCATGAAAATTTGGAATACTACAGTCCTCCCCTCCCAAATGTTGCTTGTCCTCAAGCAAATGCAAGGATAGAACTGTAGGATGTCCTCATCCTCCAACTGTAGCATCTACTTATGATGAACTCCTCGTGAAGAATGAGATGTTGTATCAACAAAGAGTCTCCATATTGCTCCTCCCAAGCATGTAAACTAGCCAAAGTGGCTATCATTATGAACATGGAATGTACTCAAGAAGGAAATAAGGTGTTGTCCAGAGGTTTCCTTGAGGCATGGTGTCAATATTTATTGGGAAAACATTTCCCTCGTGTGGATTCTCCACCCCCAAGCAATCATCCATAAGAATCTAGTCACCTCCAGATAAGGCAACTACTAAAAATCATCTTCCACCTTGAGCTCCAGCAAAGAAGGTGGGCTGAAAATCTACAAGTGGTAAGCATCATAGCCTACCCAATGTTGTTCACCTCTCCACTTACGAAAAGTGTAGAGAAAAATCTGATCTTGGGCTACAACAATGTGGCCTCCAAGTGGTAAGATGAAGTCTAGATCCCTAAGGATCTTTCCCCCTACATTGTGAATCAAGCTAGCCCAATGCTCCTCATATGTGATGGACAGAAGGTCATCATAATATGGCACCCTATCAATCATATGGCTCACCTCAAGAAAGGACAAATATTGAGCTGTGGTGGCCACATCATCTCCCATGCTCCCATTAGAGCATGCCCTGCAAAGAGTATGGGGATATTTTCCCCCAAAGGACACATCCATTCCCTATGCCTCTCTCCCAATCATGCTCCTGGAAATAATGTGATCAATGACAGCATAAGGAGCCAAAATGACGGTCATTCTGGCTGCTACATGTAGCAAGTGAGTAGGGCAATGATCCCTCATATGAAACCAGTGCAGTTTGAGCATAAACTTCAATAGAGAATGACAAGAGATGTGGTTTCTCAACCACCGGGTTGCTGCTAAATTCTCCTCATGTATTTGGAGAAAAGGAGTGATGTATGATACATGGTGAGCATGTCCTCCAAAATACACATCTTCCCCAAGTCCATCAAGGGGATGGTTATTAATCATGCTCTTTGATGCAGGGCAACCCCTGCAATACCCAGAATCTCTAAATACCATGCATATAAAAATGCATCTCAGCATTTGACCAAATCACAACCTCAATACCTGGCAAATTCACACACTACCATTATCATGCGGAAGCTCTTCAAAACCAGAACCCAACAATCTTCACACAAAGGTTTCCTCATGAATGGAAACTTATCAGAACATAGGATTCAAACATCATTCAATCCAAAACCAAACCCAATACTTCTCATTCCTTAATTTCCAATTAAATCCCATCATTCATATATGGCTTTCAGTATTGGATTTTCTATAATCAAAAGTCAATGAAACATATGCGCCCATGTTTTAAAATTCAATTTGACATTATTTTAATCAACCCAACCTGACACGGCAAACATCACCACTTTAGTATCATTTGGCCAGCACAAGATTATGTATCTTCGACCAAATATCAAATATATATATATATATAAATGCGCCTTTTCCCATTCAGCTTACCAAGCTCCTAAAATCGAATGCCAAAATTTCATACTTATCCAACGCTCAAACTGTAATGCTTCGGCAAAACCACGACCTCTGAACATATTGGAGCTGACTTCCAGAATCAAATTGCCTCTATCAAAAACGTCTGTCCTGATTCCAATTTTATAGATCGGCCTTCAAATGGTGTTTAGCGTGGAATTTAGAATTTCATTTTTATACATATTAAACCAACACAAACCAGGGGCGAATCCCAAATTGGAATAAGAATTTCAATTGACGCATTTATAAACCGAGTTCTCCACCAATTTAGATAAGAAACTATAATTAAGCACACTCAACTGCAAATTAACTTCAGATTTATTCAATTCACACAATATCAATTTAGAGTTTGCGTCCTTACCATTCCAACACTGTAACTTACCATTTGAAATTTACATTCCAATTCTGTAACGATTTTTTCTCTGCAAAGACAATTCATGAATGAAACCATTTATGGTTATTGCTCTTTCTTCACAGCGTCTTTACATTGATGCTTAACGCAACTTCCTCAACGCTGCATTTCAACGACTTTTCCAGACTTATATTTCTGCAATTCTCCAGCGCTTACTATTCAACGACCTTGCCAAGAAATTTCAGATGTCAAATTACTGTAGAACAGTTCATATACAGAAATCGAACCATTAGAATCTTGTCTTCTCCGTCTAGTCGGCAGTGTATCGATTGTGTAGATATCGATTCATCAAATAGTCAATGTAATTTCAACAATTCAATGCCATCCTTCATTGAAAAAAACCCAACTTCATTAATTCCTATGATAATAGCACGTTCAACATTTAAACTCAACGATTCTGAATCGATTTTGTAATATAAAAATCGACATGGATTTATAAAATCGGATCTCCTCCAATCTCACACAACAATTCTTGACAGAGATTTGTATTAATAGCAAATGGGATTCAAAAGGAACAGAATCTTGTACAATGGTTCCACACAAACAGCAGATTCAAATGCACTGTAATGCAAACCTTCACTTTCTTTCACCGGTTAATAGAGATTAGCGCCCAGCCCAAGTATCACAATGGAATTTGAATCGATCCCTAATTTGGATCTGGAATTGCATAATTCCATAAACACATCGACTTTCAAATTCAAGCATGATATTACCGTATGCAGATTTATTATATCAGAATTGAAGGTTTGATTTCCATCTTTCTCATGGGATAATCGGTCTCATTCGGATTCATCAAATTGACTTTAAATCTAATTACACCAATAATTCATATGCGCATAATTCAACTCTCAATTACAGAATCTAACAAGCAATTTCCCAATCAACCAATATATATGCAATCTGAAACAAAACAAAATTACTTACAACCTCTTTTTTTGGCCAGATATTCGAGATCTATGGCCCTTTACAATTGCCCGAAGGCTTCCAAGTAGAACCCTGCTCTCTACTCACACTCTCACTTCAACTATTCAAGTGTATTTTCCTCACAAAAACCACTCATATTTATACATAAATAATGAATTTAATTCACTCCAAAAATCTCTCCACCTAATCCTCAACTAAATCTATTTTAAATATATTTTAGGTGTGGACTCAACAAAGTCCCATACATAGAATTCCTACTCCCTAATTTTGCTCCTAATTCTATTTCTCTCATATCCTTTTAATTAATAAAAGAATATTTACAAAATCCTCACTTTTATAATTTATCTCCTATTTTATTAAAAATAACAAATTAATTAATAAAATAATAAAAATGTCACACCCCCCTTTATTACATATTAAAAAAATGAAAATTTCCCTTGATGCTCCTGCATCACTCTTGGCCTTAAGTAGACCAAGGAGTCTCAGACAAAGAATGCCCCTTCTTGCAGCAACATCCTGCATATACATAGTTAAGGAATCAACATATAAATCACATAAATGAACAATGTCCTTACCATGATTTCTGATCATGCAAAGGGAGCAACTCATAGATGAATCTCTCCTTATCCTCCAAGGGACAAGAAGTGATTGTGCCAATTCCTCCAAAGAGTGGTGTGCATATACTGCTCCAATGCCAAATGTACAAGTGGGAAGGTTGTTGTACTTCCCTTGCTTCTCCTACCACAGTGCAGAAACTGTAAGGAGAGTGGGTAAGAAGGATGGTGAGAGAATTCTTCCCTCCTCTTTGGGTTTACCCAAGGCTCCCAATGTTGTAACAATTTGTCCCAAGGTCTCCACACTACTAAAATTAAGGATTGGTGCCTCACTGATTGAAGCATCTATCCCCCTCATCTAAACCAGTGGTCCCCTTAGTGTAATGTCTCCACTTAATGAGACATTATCATCTGAAGATGACTGCATACATAGATGAACAATTATGTCCATGCCTTCACTGCGTAATCCAATCACCTTCCTAGGTGCAATAACCTCTAAAAATGGATAGGAATGTGCCCTCCTCAACACATGTTGTTGGCTCTCTTCTCTATCCCCTTCCTGAGTGTTCATGGTTTCACACCTTTCCCTCCATGGAACATATGGATCATGAAGTGTGCCTTGATCTCCATATAAGAGATCCTGGGGACCTTCTTGCAAAGATACAAGAATCCCTTTATTTGGATAAAAAGCTCCTTCTTCCTCCGCATGAGGCACTAGATGAGCTCTAGACTTAGCAGCATTGTTGACCTTTGTTTCTACAATAAAGTTGGGCAACATCCCAATGATTTGGTCCACCTTTGAAAAAGATATCTCTTTTTTATGTTGCTCAAAGGTGTAGGATGAAAGTTTTGTCCCCAACAAGGCATGATGCAAGTTTTCGGCTCCTTTCATGAATTTCTAAGGTGGATCTGTGTTGTTGTGTAGGGTTTTTGTTTGAGTATTTTGGTTTAACTCCATCACATGAATATCATGGTTTTTCTGACCAAATATTTTCACCAATGACTTAGTGAAATTTGCATAAGATGAAGCATTAACATTTTCAAAAGACATAGACTCAACTTCCACCATGCATGGGCCTTACCTCTCAAATGTAGTGCTGCAACCTTAATGGTTTCTTCTTCTGAAATGTGGTGCTATTGTTGAAAGGTGTTGAGCTCCTCCACACAATCTTTGGCTGAACTTGAAAGTGAACCTCCAAAAGTAGATAGATGAAATCTATCTTGTTGCTCCTTTCCCTTCACCTTAATCTTGCAAAACTTAGAAAAAGTGAGCTGATTTTTGAACTTTTGAGTGTGAGACTCATACTCTTTCATGAAATAACTAAGGGTTTCTTCCTTAGTCACCTTTCCTCCTTCTTTCATCTCCCCTATGGGAATTTTGGACCTCTGACTGCACTGCCCATCATGGTGTGTGGCTGCATGCTTGCCTTCACCATGTGAAAATCTAGGGTTTGCTCTGTTTTCAAACTTTCTTTGAGATTCTCCATCAATATCCCTCCTAATATTTCTGGAGTCTTCATGGATTCTTTGCACAGATTTTGGGAGAAGACCTGTGAGTCTATCCTCCTTCTTCCTTCCAAGAGATGGATTCTCTCTCCTGCTCAACTTTTTGCTTCCTTCTAGGTGAGAATAGGAAGTGCAGGGGCCTTCCTTTTCTATTTTCTCTTCCTCCTTGGGGAGACTCTTCTCTGTTCTGAAAATATATGAGATCAATCTCATCTTCTTTTGATATATTTCTTGGGCTTGAAAGCCACAGGCTGAGCCAAGAAAGGTGCTCTGATACCACTGTAATATCCCTTTTTAGGATTGCTCAGCAAGGCATGCCTGAAAAATGCATTTTTCAGGAATGGCTGCTATGAGACTTGAACCCAGCACTTGGATCCCTTATAATATAGCATCTAAGTCTTAAATCCAAGACGAGGCTCCAAATAAACCCTCTTATATGGTTTATACAAGTCTCCCACCTATAATGCTCTCCAGAAAATGCCCAGTTAAGGGGTTGCAGCAACACTTTACACAAGCAAGGAAATGACAGCGTAATTCTTAGTGAGATATGTCATATGAAGATGTAATAATCCATTATATGTATGTACAGCAAAAAATGTATACAAATTCTTGAGGAATCTATTACTCAAATCAAGCAAAGAGACTCAAGAAGACATATTCATAAGAATAGAGAAGCATTGCTTTACATAGTTTATTCCAGGCTAAGACTGCGCAATTTATAGGGGATACTGCAGCAGTAAATACATAAATATAAATATGCAGCAATGTAATCTCAAAGAAATATGGTGGAAGCAAGCTCTCAACTCCTGAAAAGATGATACATCAACCCCTTAAGAGGATTGGCTGGAAACTAGACAAAATAGCACTCCTGCAAAAATGCCAGAGTTGCTGGGTAGCAGCAAATAAAGAACTAGAAATAGAAGGAGCTTTCTATAGATGATGAACCCTCTGAAATAAAATCCTTCAATTTACCTTCCAAATGATAGGCTTATCCTATCATTGAAGATCTCACCTCCCGATAAAATATTGCAACCCTCACTACAAATGCTCTCTAGGAATTGCGTAGTGAAGGAAGAGGGATGCTCTTCTGCTGATGGAAAATGGTTGGCCTGATGCCAATGATGATGGGAATAAGCTCAGAAAATACTCTACTAATCTCCCAAAGGAATGGAGACTCCCTCCTCTGAAATACAATGCCGGAAGTGGTGTTGAGGAACCCTCCCCTGCAACACCCAGCAACACAACTCACCCACCAATGGAGACTGCGCTGGAGCTGAATGGGATGATTTGGCCTCAAGCCAGAATATGGGGAATATGAAGAAAAAGCTCTTCCAAAAGATACTCTATGGAAGATATGGGATTCCCACCTGGGAACACCTAGTGCTAGCAGCACTACATCTCAGCTAAATAGCTGGAGAATGCACTTGTCAGAGAAGACAAGTAAAATAATAATCAAAACATGAATAGCTATGGCTGTCTTTTTCTCCTTTTAATAAAATGAAAGGTGCCTTGCCATGGGCCCCACACCTTAGGGTTTCCTCCTCCAAGTGATTTTCCCCTCATGCAAACTGCGCTGCCCCACCAAGTGATCCTTATCTCTCATAACTGCATAGTTGACTTGGCCTCCTTTAGACTTATCCATCTGCAATTTATATCATTTCACACATGGGGTGTGAAATCCAGTTATTTCTTAATCCCTTTTCACATTGTAAGGACCTTTTATTCAGATTTTATTATTAATGGGTTTTCTTACCCATTTATTCTCCTCCTAGTGCAAAAACAAAAGTTTTTAATATTCCACGAAAATTTGGAATATTACACTTACTTCGGATTTACTCATGGAGCATCAATATGGTCTCAAAGTTTAGTTGCAGCCACCTGGGTCATCACCCTGACTGATCACCACTCTACACAAACAGTGTGTGCATCGGTTCAGCAACAAACAATCAGGTAGAATATGGCGCTGTCATCAAACTTATGTGCGAAGCCTTCATTCAGGGCATACGCCATATGCATGTCTACCTCAATTCCTGGTTAGTAGTGTCGCAGTTAAGCCAAACATTTGAGACAAGAGATTCACACCTATTTAGAAAATATTTGCATGCAAAAATATTAAGCAGACAATTTGACTATATTACATTTACACATGTGCCAGGGATTCAAAACAAAACAACTGATCGCATAGCTAACAATATCATAAACTGGAATGCATCTCGAATAAACCATCATACATAGAAAAAAAAAACATAGATATCCATCAGTATATCATCATCCATAAACAAGAAACAGGGGGCACAACATGTCGAGCTGCAAAAAATATCTCTCTCATATATATATATATATATATATATATATATATATACACACATATATCATGGTGTATCTGTCTGAGTACAAAAAATAGTATCGCTAACCCATCAGCCAACCCAAAGATACAAAAAAAGTCGTCAAAATAGGGGAAGCATCCTCATAATAGGTGATTTCCCCGTGTACAAGTATACTCTAGGGCAGTGCCCCCTCAAGAGGGGCACCTAGACCCACAACTGCTCCCGGTACCACCACTGGAGCCTTCATCACAACCGAGACAACCACCCGACGTAAAATAGGTCGATAGTCCCTCTCCCGAACCATCAGCGTCTCCAGCCAGACCTCCTCGATATCATCCATAAAACATCAAGAAGGCATCCCCTAGTTCAAGCGGTCCACTCGACCCCAGGCATCCTCTAGAATTGACACCCGAGTATTCACCTTAGCATTGCGAGCCTCCGCTGCATCAGAACGAGCTCACTCGGCCACAACCTTGGCAGCTTTCGAGTTGCTACCCTCCCCGGAAGGGCCATCGCCACCACCAGGTCCTCCGGCAGCATCTCCTCCCTGCCCACCCCAAGGTCTCTGAAGAGGACCATGTCCGACCAATCGAGCCACGGGGTGACCTGCCTCGCCAACATCTGCAAAGACAAACCAAAACTATGTCAGTGACACCATCAAAACACATAAGAACATATATACTCAAATAAATGCAGAAAACATAAAAAAATACATGTTGGCCCCCAAACATAACCAGGAGGGAGACCCATATCTGGATCCCCTCGGAAGTTCATTCCTGCATATGGGAATGGCAGAAACATCTGGGGGTTCACCTTGAACCAGGCCTCTGTCGTGGCATTCCAGTAATTCCCCACCATGCCCCCACCACCATGCGGCATCACCGGAGCCCACCTCCTCATGTGAGGCTCCTGTGGCCCCTCAGGAGGCACCACCACCACTAGTCTCAGCAGCACTACCCTCTCATACATAATGTTGCATAGAATATTGGCATACACAAACAAATTCGATCCATTGTGGACCTTGTTGAGCTGCATCACCATCCTGTCATAACAAAAGCAGGAAAAATCAAAGAAGTGTCTGGACCTCAGCCGGAAAAAGACTCCAAGTTGTGGGCCAAATGTTCGATGCGGATTCGACGACCCTACAAGTCAAACAATCACTACCAGAGCACACCACTCGGCCAAATCTGTCACTGATGCAATGTTGATTAACCCCTTTGTAAGAGGCGCCCCACCACAATGATGTCTCTGGAACCTCTCCAAATCCACTCTCCCGGAAGGGAGTGGATACCTCAAAACCTCACCGTGAGGCAGTAACCCAGTCATGAAGTACACATCTGTCTCAGTACAGATGTCCAGGTTAGTCCCACGCAACACAAACATGTTGCGCCTCCTGTGCCAATGCCGGATCAAATAACGAAACAATCGGTCCAGCGACCAAAGAAGCTCGTTTTACGTGAACTTCAGGTGCCCCCATTGCACCAGATGATGGCGTGCCCCAGCATCAGCAGCCAATGTAGTAAGGAGCTTGGGCCGATCCCGCTCCCTCCACAACAACCTGTCATCCAAACAGGAACCCATGAGCAACAGAAAAACATCAAAAATAGGCAAAAACTATTAAAAAAAATTACCTCGACCTTTTGTATGCCTGTCCCTTAGACATGCACGCTAATGGCACGCCTGTATTTCCCACAGGCATTCTTGAGGTGTGCTAAAGAAAGGGAACAGAGTGCTTAAAGCATGCATATCCCCGGAAAATGCGCATAGAGGGCGCGCCCTTGCCCTGATCGCCTGCGCAATCTAGGGAAATAATCACCCAGAATCCGTACAAACCAAATTTGCACGGATCTCGGCATACTCAAACTGAAAAATTTAAAGTGCAGGACATCATAGAGTTTACCTGGGTATGATATCGCTAATTCCTGGTGCTCAGGTTGACTGCAGTGGCAAGAACTGCTCCACAAAAGCCTCTGATCTCTCAAAAACTCAACAAGTACAAATGAGTTGAATTAGGGCCATGTTCACCTATATATTGCCCTTTTCAAAAAAATTGGAGGACCATAACGAGAGATCATAAGGTCCATTCTCCGAACCGTAAGATGCACCGTGATTAGCACTCCATAATGAACAGAGGCGATGCCACACATTCGCACTCCCGAAAAAATAAATTTTCAGCGCCAACAGGTATGCCCTCTCTCATCTTCTTTTTTAAAATCTCATGACTTTCAATAATATTTGATAAAGAAGATTCTTTCACTTGAGGTAGTTGCTTTTGCAGGAAAAACTCGCAAACCATTCAAAACTCCATCCACTGAAAGTTTCAGAGCAGGTATCATTCTACCCCCAGCATGATAGAGTCCCAGAAAATTCTGCATACCCTGACATCATTTCTCAATTAGAAATCAGACATAGGTTCCACATATCCAATCGTGTTATCATCACCTCACCCTACACATGATAAACATCCTCGTTGGCCGGTAGAACCTCCCTCCATGGTGCTCGTCACCCACAGTATACCACATATCACAGCAAAAGTGACGCCATGGCCATACCACTTATACCACTTTAGTCTGGGAGGCACCTCATGCCCATCCATCCACAATGCATAAAGGTCAAGTTTTACCATACAAAATAAAAACCCCCTTCCCGGACGATCGGGTTGTACAAACATATCAAAAGTGCACTACCGCGCCTTGCATTTGGCCCACCATACCTCCACTAATATAATCCATCTACAATAATTTTTCATCTGCTTCATCAGCCTCACACATGAGATCAACCAATGGGGCCCCCACCCTCATCAAAACACCTTCCTCACAACATCAATGAGCGAACACTTTCATGATTTGGGGCACCCATCTCTATGTTTTGTACAAACCAAGCCTCATTATTTTATTCTTTTGGTAAGTGTACAAAGACTGCAAACAGTGCACTACGTCCCCCACCCTCTCATTCATATTTTCTCCCATGGCAGTAGTCCCTGAACACCCTTGGTCGGAATATTACACCCTCACGGACAAGCCACTATGACATTCATAGCCAGTTTATACCCACCCTGGAAGTCCTACCGACTCCAAGGATTTCCCCATCATAAATAACTATGACTACCGCCAAGTTTCTTAGTATACTCCGACCTTGGGCCACAGAATCCCCATCATCAGTTTTCAGTCACCCCTCACCAACATGCTTATGTTAAACCCATCACATCCAAGTCCCTAACCCTTCATATCAGCAACCCCTCGTTCGGTTGAGGCTTCCTTTTTGTCGACTTCAACACCATTTTCCAAAATGGAAGTGATACTTTAGACCACCCCTCTCCATACAAGGGGCATCCTCGGGTGGCATTTTGGGAGACATCATTGCCCAAATATGTCATCGATCCTCCTGACATTCGACTACAACAAAAGCTTTCATGTCAAGATGGTATCATACCTTACAACCATTGCACTTTGATCAAATTCGTCGAAGACTCGTGCCTTCATAAGCGTCTCTTTCAGAAATGCTTATACGGGAAGGTCCTAGCCAACACCTATGCATAAAATGCGCAGCTATATGCCATACCAAGTTTATGAATATGGGTACCACATTCCACCTATTGTCAAAGAAAAAATGCCCCAGAGGGCGTCAGCAATCGTCATTAGCAACAACCAGATCACTACCATATTAGTGACACAGACAAAACACGTATCTGTCAAATAGATTTGTTTAAATAGCCATAGCATCATGAGCATGGGACATGCCTGCCTCGTAGAAAATTTGTATATATATTGTATTATATTTTCTTACAGGGGTCCCATAGGACATGGTCATTCTTTGAACCAGTGCAGGGTGTCTCCAATTCTGAGCTTCACGCATGTCTCTCTCTCTCTACGCACAATATACAGAAAATAAAATATAATTTATTTCGACTATACAGTTCTTCCTAGACCTCACACATTAAGGGGAAACTGTTAGCACTAGAAAATCGTACAAGCAGAGGAAGAAATTATTTACTGTTAGGCAGAAGGATTTACAGAGTTGAAAGACATTAGAGAACCTAGAAAGTATTTAAAAATATCTAAGGTTTGAGGAAAAATCGAATTTGAGAAAGTCATAAATTCTTTTGTGCGCATAATCCTTCGAGAAGAGCGCCTTTTAACCTAAAATGCGTGCAATCCTAGGAGTGGCGAAATTCACTTTCCAGGACCACAAAAAGCACACTCCAGGACAATGATTTCACACTTGAAGCCACCTAAGGACAACCACCAAAGCCTCCTTAGACATAGAGGGAGCACACAATGCAATATTTGTGGCACACAATGGAATCATCCCCCTCTCTTGGGTCACCATCCACAATGTACCAAGGGAGGGAAGGAGGATTTGAATTCTCCTATATAAGGCCACCAAGAGATGAAGAACCTAAGAGCACATTATTATGTTGGCCAGAATTTTTCCAAGCAATACCAACAATGTGTGATCCGGAGCTGAGATAGAGGGGACTCAATTGTTGGCCATCCAACAAGTTCAGTACACCACAGTAGAGAGATGGAGACTTTGCACCGAGGAAAGCTTGGAAGTAAAGACATCCTTGCATCGGGAATTAGAACCCAAGTTCTAAGGGCCCTTTGGCAAGAGGGTTAAAGTTTCATCCTCATTTCCTACCAGCACTCAATAAGAGGGGCTGAAAGAGCCACCGTCTGGATTATTGTAGTTGTTTGACTCTATTCAGATCTTTTGTTTTATTTTTTTTAGTTTTAGTTTAGTTTTATTTTATATATGCATTTTATTTCTCTATCTAGTATGTTTATGATTCTAGCTTGTTCCACTAACTTGCTTGACTCCACTTCTTTTTCTTCATGTGACCAATAACTTAAGAGGGTAAACCACACCCCTTAAGTTGGTGTGATTTCGTACATGCGTGCACCAAACATACTAACACTCGATAAAGCTTTGCAAGTTTTTTCCTTTACCTTGCCTTAGGTACTACCACTCCATTAAGGCTTTTTGCTTATAAATCAAGGGATATAATTGATCTTTAAGTGCAACAATAAAATTTTACCATGAGGAAAGAAGATTACCCAAATTACTATTGCCTTGAAGTTTTCTCTCCCACCAGATGAGAGTTGTGCCACTCAATCGAAGAGAAGCCAACTGGATCTTTTCCTCATCCTCCACAATCCGTTGAATCCTGCAGTAGATTTCAAGATGCCTAATCCAGATGTTAAGTTTCTCTGCATCACTTTCACCATTATACATGGGTAGATAAAATTTGACTTCTCACTTAAAGAAAGGTTTATTAGATGCATTTCCAGAATTTTTATGATGATGGTTAGAAGAGGAGGAAGGACTTTCATTTCCTGAAGGAGTTGGGTCTCCTCCACCACCTCCATGCGCTGAACCTTCTCCTTCTGAAACATGATCCCCTGTTTTCTCTAACTTCTAAAATCTAGAGAACAATTTCTCAATTCGATATGCCATGGTGTAGAAGGTCTTTTAGAAGTTGACCTCCTCTTCATTTTGAACCTCGTCACCCATGTTCCTTCTCTGATGTGCACGTCCTGCTTCAGGATGAAAAGACTGTAGCGTCCCTTCGCCTCTTCGTAGCCTGTTTCTAGTTAGCATACAAGCATGTAATTCACATTTACAAACACCTGCTTTGATACCACTTGATCCAAAATATTTTGTTTAAGATGTGTTAAAGAATTACATGTGAAAATTGTAGCTTAAAACAAGAAACTTTAAAGGAATAAATATGAGAAGAGAGAAGCATTTAACACCATGCAAGAAGACACGAAATTGATGTCAGAGTTCGTCTAGGAGGTACTACATCTTCGGGCCCTGCTAAAATAGTGGGGAGGCCCTTTTCTTCA
Organism: Pinus albicaulis; assembly: GCA_034641835.2. Lineage (NCBI taxonomy): Eukaryota > Viridiplantae > Streptophyta > Pinopsida > Pinales > Pinaceae > Pinus > Pinus albicaulis. The sequence goes on along the minus strand of CM076582.1, from coordinate 1,584,236,691 downwards.
TTAAGTGGCAAAAAATGAAATTACAAGTACAAAAATGAGAAATAAAACCCTTATACCTCCATTGTTGAAAGTGCTCGAAAATTGCAAACCTCTGATGAAGAAATGAACAGCACTGTTGGATTCGCGGCATCGAGTAGTGCAGAATCCATATAAAACTTGTCTTAATCTGACAATGTGAAAATCTGGCCCCTCTGGAAAATGGCTCAGATTATGGTTCCGCCCCTCCCCTCCTGCACACTGCTTAGGGTTCTGTTGCCTTGGTTTTTGTTCCCGCTCCTGTCAGCCCTGGGCGCACTGCAGAAATGAAAGTTTATGTAGTACTGGGTTGGCGGATTTTCCAAAGTGACTCTGTTGGCAGATTGGTTTGGATCCGAATGTTTGGGAGGAGGTCATGTGGTCAAAACCTAACCCCTCCTTAATGAGGCAAACTGTTCTTTTTTTAGAACAGCCACATATATTTTTAAAACCCCACCAGATTTAATTACTACAAGTGGTACGTTGGGGGGGAGGGGGTGGGCCTGCATTGGGCAGCCCACCCCCCATACTCTGTCGACGTTGATTGAAAAGGTGGCAGGCAGTTGCGGTTAGCTCTGTATCTACTGTCGTGTATTAATAGATGGTGGGGTAGGGCAGCGGGATCACAACCGTTGGCCCCACCCATAATTTGTTTACGGTACCATATGTGGAGTCGGGTGGTTGGGCGGTGGGGTCCTGACCGCTGCCCACCCCCAATACAATTTTTTCTTAAAATAACAAAACAGGCGGTTTTGAAATTCTCAAAAATTAACCGAAGGAGTGAAACTAACAGTCCCACAAATTCGTCCAAAATCTAGCTGGGGTTGGTCGGAATCCGGCAGCCAGATTCTAGCAAAATTGTTGCCTCCTTAAGCCTTCCAAGTCACCAAGTCAACCCTCAAAGTTTGACTGCTCCTAACTCCTTCATACGGACTTGGAATTGAGTGCCTTTTGCGTTGTTGGAATCAGAAATACGAGATATACAACTTGACATTAATTTTGCCAAATTATATACACTTTGATTTTTGAGCCTTTGTACTCAAGCCACTTTTACTTGGACCTATTCAATCCACCTGGATCAATGGGAAGGCTAATAGTTTTCCAAGCACACAAAGATCGATGTGGTACAACAAGGTATGTATCAATCAATAGCTACCAACAATGTTGAAGTGGGTCTGCAATAGCTAGAGAATAGTGGTTGAGAGACATAGCCAATTGCGATGCAAGGCATGTCAAGATAATTGTCAAGTAAGACTTTTCAAGTAAAATCAGTTGATATAACTTGAAATCAGAAGAGTGTTGAAGCTCAAGAAGATAATTATTAGCTTTTGTGGGTCAAAAAGCCCGTTAATGGGAAGGGGTGATCAGAATTTGGATCAGGACCTAAAATTAGCGAAAATTTCAAAGTGCTCAAAATTGCTTCAAACCTAAACAACCGGATAGATTTCGTCGCCAGGATTTTGGTGCAACTCGTTTCATCAAAATCCGAGTTCGTATGATTGAGTTATCGTTTGCTATTCATTTTCCAAAACAAGCAAAAAAGGAGCATAACAGGTATAGTGATGATGTGGCAGGTACAGTCAGCAATGCAGGGATATTCTCCATATTGCAGCCAGTGGCACTGTGACAAGTGTCGTCTTCAAATTCGCCATATGGGTTAAGTGAAGAAAGAAATTGTCTAATGACCTCCAATTCTTCCTAAGTTGGAATTTGAAATTTTTTTAAGGGTTGGAGTATAACCCAACCAGAGGGCACCATGTGTCTTCTCTAGTGGGCCATCTCCTAAACTATGGGGTCGAATGTCAATTTTATGAATTTTGGACATTGGGTTATGGTGGTATTATATATATATATATATATATTAGAACTTTTTTATATGCAATATAAAAAAGTAGATTAGAACTTTTTTATATTCAATATATTTTCATTATTGCAAATTTAGATTCAATTGATAGAATGGTCTTTGTATACCTTTATTTGGTCCATTGCCTCAAATAAACTTGAGTAGAGCTTAGCTTAATGCACATACAACACTGCCACCTCTTATGTTTGTACGAACCCCAAGTTAATAATTAACGTTGGTAACCTTAGGAGTTACTTTGTACGAACTCCAAGTTAATAATTAACATTGCTAGCCTTGGAAGTTGCAATATTGGAACTCATCATAAATTAAATAAATTAGTATAACCTATAAACATCTAAAAAAACAACTATAGCTCAATCTCAACCACTCATTCATATCCAAATAATAAAAAACTTCATTATAACTAAATAAAAAAACATCATTATAACTAAATACTTATTCTTTTTTTCTCACTTTTTTTTCTAAATATGTCTAATTTCTATTATATGGTACAAAAGAGGTACATTTCAAAATATTCCCACCAAAATTGTTGTGCTAGCCAATTCCAGCAGGAAAAATGTTCAAAAAAAAAGGGACTGCCTCTGTTGGGGAAACCAACCCAAAAATTATACCAAGTCTCAGGAGGAGTGCTACCCCAGACGAGGAAACCAACATATGACATAAGCATCCAAAATTTAAACATATTGTGCAGAGAATAAGTATGCAAAAAAACAACTATAGAGTTGTAACTGACAAAAGAGAGAGGCACCGTGGCACTAATCCTTCTATGGCTTTTCATTTTGAACATCATAAGGAGGTGGATCTTCCACAATGAAGCAACCATAGTTGTCTAAGAGGTCATCGTCCTACTTGGACAGCTGGAGAGTCGGCTCCGATGTGGAGGCAGAGCGTGCACCCAAGGCTGTTGCGTTGTCGTCCTCAACTGAACTGTTGCCACTGTCGATGCTTGAGGAATTCGCCATGGATTTTGTGGGCAGAGCCACAAATTTCCTGGGCTGCTAGAGGATGGAAGGTGTCATGTTGGACTTACGCATTCTTTTCCGAGACCCCGAGCTAGAGGAGCTGGAAGGGGCTTCAGGAATGCGCAGAGAAATGAGGGCCAACACTCTTTTCTGGTTTGAATTCACATTTGTTGAGATTCAACAAGATGATGATCTTAGTGAAAGGTAAGCACCTTCACTAAGTGGGGCCCGCAGGCTATTTTTAGGTGTATGTCTATTTTTAGACACGGTGAGCATATTCTATAAGTTGCAGGATGCTATTTGTAGATGGTTGGTCAAATTTGAAAAATAGATGAAATTCTATTTTTAGAATATTGGGCAAAGTCCATTTATAGATCTTCAATCTAAATATAGATGCATGTCGATCATTATTAGCCCTTAATAATGATCCGACAATAAATATCAACTTATTCTCTTGGAGCACTTTATTTGAGTGAACAGATTTGGAAAATGAGTGTGCTGAAGGAATTACGCAATTCTTAGGGTTATTGGTGTCTCGTGCATGGAGGACTCACTTAGAATTGAAGTGGCAAAGTTATAACAGAGTTGGAAGAGTAGTTACGGGAGTTGTTATTTAGTTTAACTCAGTTAAGTGAGTTAAACTCAGTTGAGCTAGTTGTATCTAGCCTAACTGAAAGATACACTAGTGAGAGTTTAGTGAATTAATTATTTAATTAATTCATAACTAATAACTCACTAACAAATGAAAAAATACAACAGTTAACTATTTGCATGTCAGTTCCAGTGGACCCAGTGGAGAGATAGGTGAAAGGGTGAGATGGACTATCTGTTGTGACTATAGTGATGCATTCAATGCATCTGACACACATTGGAGATGCCAGTGAGGATTGCACAGTCAAGGCAAGGCCAATTCGAATTCATTCTGGGGTCTTCTTCAGCAGGGATTGCACAATGGAGGCAGGCTATAAGGTGGCAAGAAATAGGTGCATAGATATGCAAATTTCTGCATGACAGTGTGTAATGATTGTTGATTGTACTAAGAGCTTGATGTAATAAGCTTTGTATGAGATTATTACATGATCCATTGATCCAAGTGGATATTGGTGGTCACCCGCCTATTCCACTTGGGGCCCCACCACTGTCTCTTTCAGTTTTTTAGTTTCGGCACAACTTACTATTTTTAGCAGTTTTTCGAGTCATGAACTTCCAGAGCCGTTTTGAGGCCCTAAACGACGTTTTTTGGGAAAACGGGGAGCAACATAGGTCCACCAATGTTGCTCACTCAAAATTTGTAGTCCTTGGATAGATCTTTCTAACGAGGTATGGTACGCGTCAAACAGAGATCGTATGCCAAAGTTACGTCCCCGGGAAGTTGAAACACCAATTTACCCAAACGGGGCCCATAGTTTTGGCGCTTCATCTCCTAGGGTTAGGGTTTTGGCTGTTTAGGATTTCCCATTGTTTCTAAATAATAAATAGGCTCCCGAGCCTCATTGTAACATAGTTCAGAGGCCTGTAGCTGCCACATCTCTTCTCAGAGATAGCTACCAGCGCCCTAGCTAGTTTTATTTCCATTTTGTCTGTAAGAAAATTTCAGTTCTTTGATATTAATGAAATGAAGTGTTATTTCCGTTGCATCTCTGTATTTATGGTTATATGTTTGTTTTGTTGCGTTCCTGCATAAATTTGGATCATCCATTGATATACATAATATATGATAGTTGGGGTTTTTAGCTTTAAGCTTTCCCGTTAAACAACTGTGTTTATGTGCGATTGATTTTCTTCACATGTGTTTGAAATTGAGTTTTAATTTCCGCAAGCTTAATAGTGGAAGGATTATGTATTTAGCAAGAAGATAAATATTGTTAGATCAGGAGAATCTGATAATACATCAGTATTAATAAATTTCTACAACATTGAGAGTGAGCTCAAGAGGGCAATCCTCGCGGAGGGGAAGCGGAGGATAGGAGGGCTGGCTTCGGCCTCTGCCTCAACGGCATTTCATTCGATGGCATCGCGGCATCGAGGCGTCGGAATTCTCAAAAGGTGAGGGAGTGTAGGTGGAGTTGCAGACAGAAAAATGGAAGGAGGCCTTAAGCGAGAGAGAAGATAGAGTGTGGTGGGCCGAACACACAACGGTGAGGCCGACTAGCTGAACTGAGAGACGAAGGGAGGAGAATGAAGAAGAGGCAGCTCCATTTCCCATGAAATAACACAGTGGGCGATGACAAGGACGACTCTTAATGCAGGTGACAAGAAGGAGTTTAAGGGCGTCGGGGTGGTAACTGGGGGATTTAAAGGCTGCCCCGCATGAGCCATGTGCAGCCATGTGGCTGTGACAGCTTCCGTGTGGAGGAGGAGCCAGGTGACGGTCGATGCAATGAGTAGACACCCGCATCCAAGGTTTTTCTTACTTAATTTAACATAACTTAATTATAAATTATAATAATACAAATGTACCATATACCATCAAGTTTCTCCACTTATTTAAAAAAAATATTATCTAACTACACTACTTAATCTTCATCCCTCTTAAGATGTATCCTCCAAATCAAACCACCTCATCTCTCTATATCTCCACCAAGCTTGAATCCTCTACATCAATCTTAACAATATAATATTAAATAATTATCAAATTAACTATTTTATTTATTACCAAAAAAACTATTTTATTTACTATTTAATTCTCATTAATCTAAATTTTAATATTAAAAAATATTATTTAACCCTTACCATAGTAGTCATCTTATTTGTGAAGATAATCCTTTTAATTTCTATATTATTATGTAAAATTGAAAGCACAATAATGATTATAAATATTTTACAACTTCCATCTTATTTACTATGGTTATTTCAATCTCTTTATTGTTTCCCAAAACTGAAAACACAATAATTCTCATAAATATCTCCGATATAATATGGTCTTCCTTTCAATTTCTTTATTAATATCTCCTTTGTATCTCCTTTGTACTGTGGTACCCTTTTGATCTCTTTATCATTACCCATAAATATCTCATATGTACTAAAGAATTTTACCCATATGTCTAGCATGTTTCTCCATCAAATTATTCACCCAAACAAAAAAGACAAATAATTTTCCAGATTGCTAACTTCTCCGGTACTATTTTCCTACTTTTCATGTAGCATACAAGTACCATTCTACTATGCAGAGACCATTTCTAATGGCGGGCCCCGGTTCTAACCTTGCCTTCACTTTGAGTGTACGTATAGGTAATGTTGATTGAAACCAACTTGAAGTACATTGATGAAACAAAACTACCGCGCATTTTTTTGTAAAATGATCTTGATATCACTACTTACTAATAGGTAATAAAAATTATATACTTATCTCAATTATTAATTCCTATTCCAAAGATTTAGAGTAATTGTTGTTATTGATATTTTCAGAAGGCAGCATAAAATTTAGAATTATTATTATATATGAGTGTTATATATATAATATTTTTGAAAAAATATATATCTATTTCAATTATTAATTTTTATTTTAAAGATTTAGAGTAATGGTAGTTATTGATATTTTTAAAAGATAGTGGAAATTTTTAAGAAAGAATGTGATTTTTGTTGTTTAAAATGCATTTTTGAATGCATAAATGGATTAGCAATTTGGAAAATCCTTCAGCCATGGAAACTCTACAAATTATACAATTTAAATTCAAGATTTTAAAAATCTCTGCCAAATTCTGGTTTTAAAATTAACTAGAAAAAATTTAATGAAAAAAGATCATTTCGTCTATAAGTTAGACTACCCACACACACACATATATATATTACAAATACATAAAAGAACATCTTTTTTTTTTGATAATGAATATTATATATATATATATATATATATATATAGCAATGAGAGATATATATATATAGCAATGAGATATATTATTTGAAAACTTTTAAATGAGAAATGTGACAGCTAGGTACAATTTCCAAAACATTCAAGCATATTTCTACATGTTCAATGCTTCATTCACTGATTATTTATTTATTTATTTATCCGAAGTAAAGTTGGTCTATTTTCATTAATGAATATAATATATTGATATAAATTGGCAACACGAGTATACAAAAATTCATTTTTATGAAATGGTCATGTAATCTTTAATAGCTTTATGAGTTTTATAGGTTTATGAGTCTGTTTCTACTTTATACTCGTTACTTGAGTTTATCCCTTAGGATTATCTTGAAATAGAGCGTATAATGCATGAATTGGAAAAGCTTTTGCTTTGATGCCTATGGAGTGACCTTGCTAGGCTCCATATATTAAGTTGCTAGTTTCGACTCTAATGCTTACTCATCTCCCAATAGTTGTATTTTACCACTAATGATCTTTTTGTTGGAGTGCCTTGAGTTTACTGGTTAAATAGGAGAGGATGCCTCCTTTTTCTAAATTTTTGTACCACCAAATAAATTTTTGCATGTCCTAGCTACTACAATAGTTCCTTCAAAGGATCAAAATTCAACTTCATACTTTCCCTTCTTCTTGCAATTGTTTTAGAAACTCTTTTGGTGGTAAAAGATTTGCTTTCTCATTAGATCAATGAGGTTCATCGTCCATAGGGATGGTTATCTAAAAATCAATGATCTCTTCAAAGGGATAATCCTTTTCTACAATATGGTGGTTTTTCTTGGCACCCTTGCACCATGTTGACTTCCTATGACTATTTCTCAATGAAGGACCATCCTCTTTGTGATTCTTAGGGCCTTAAGCTACCACATCAATGTTTTGAAACATGATTTGCATTTAAATGTGGTCTTCCTATGGTCATTAACTATTTATAGACATCACCCTTCTCTTTTAGTCAAACATCTTCTAAAAGGCCGCTAGAGAAGCCCATCTCAATACAGATCCATTCATAGGTGGTGATTGCCTCTTATATCTTTCTCTCCCATCGAAATTGGATTTTCCAATGGGATTCCCCATACAACTTACATATTCATAGGAGTGTAATTGAAGATGGATATTGGGGAGTCATGCATATAGTAAAGGTAATGAAATAGTGTTTAGAGAGGAATTGAAGAAAGGAAATGAAGGTCTCATGCAGAAAATAGTGCATCCTTAAAAACAAGGGTCTAGGGTCAAGATGATATCCATGTTTGAAATTGAATTAGATTCCGTAATGAGAGTCCTTTTACATAAAGTTTGATAATAGCTTTGTTCTAGAGAAAAGGTTTCCAATTTATAGAAACCCATTAATGGAGATCAACTAATGGATTCTAAAACCTACAGTGAAATGATAGATATTGTTGATATAAGTTTATGGATATATGTTGTGTGCGAGTTTACTAATGTCCTATGTTTCGAGTGGTATCACCACCCATCATCGGGGACTCAAGTAAAGAATGATAGATCAGAAAAGAGTGACGAGGTAATTATAAAGAAAGAATCAACTAATGACCGTTAATATGATCGTTAAACATATTTTTATGAAACAAAATATGTTTTTACGGTCATATTAATGGTCACTAGTTGATTCTTTCTTTATAATTACCCCATCACTCTTTTCCGATCTACCATACTTTACTTGAGTCTCTAATGATAGGTGGTGAGACCACTCGAAATGAAAGACATCAATAAACTCATACACACCATATATCCAGAAACTTATATCAACATGACTATGAGTTGTGGAAATATACACTCACAAATGATAGATCTATTAATGAGGTAGGTAAAAATTTGTTTGTTCAAATAATTTGTTGTCACACAAGGATAGAGGGGATGATCATCATCTTTACCATCATGCATCGCTTTGAAGATGAATGCTTTGTAGACAACAAAATAATTGTCAACCAACAAAAGTGATTATATCTTTGAAAATTTTCAAGGGATTTGTAAGAGCTACACTTATATAGAAGCCCCATGCACAACACTAACGTTAGATCTAGAACCATCACTAAATATTGAAAGAAGGATGTACCAAGGAGGTTAGAGCGATTACTATGGCTGATTTGGGCACTCTAAAAAAGATGTGCTAATCTGGCCATTCTCAAAAATTTGTGCAACGACTAAGGAGAAACCTTATCCACTCAAATAAGTATCAGACTTCTTCCATCTTTTATATGTTCTCTTAATTATCCTCTAGTAGGGATTCTTTTAAGAATATAAATTTATCTTAAAGTTTACTAGCCCCTAACATGCAAACTATAAAGTGTTTAGCTATATTTTTGTAAAAATATTCAAATTTCTAATGATTTTATATAATCTTTTGTAAAATTTTGGGTAAAATATTTTTTACTATAAAATTTGGGGGAATAATTTGTAGAAAAATGGAAATTATTTACTGATCATTTCTTTGCAAAAAGCATGAAAAAGTAGTCCACCTACCAATATTAACCCCTAAAATTTATCCCATCTTGTAGAAAAATGAAAATTATTAACTCATCATTTCTTTGGAAAAAGCATGAAAAAGTAGTCCACCTACCAATATTAGCCCCTAAAATTTATCCCATCCTCTAGATAATGATTATATTGTTGGAAAATAATTATATTTACAAATATTATAATACAGAGACTTGTCATTTTTAGAGTATTAATATTTAAAATCTCACCTTAAAAATAAATTCTTAATCCAAATACCAAATTTATTTATTTAACAATTTACATTTTTATTTATTTAATAATATATTTATATTATTTTTTATTAACTCAGCCAAATCCAACTTCAAGATTTTGGGTGCCCTAAAGGTTTTTGATGGTGTTGAATCCATTTCCACCATCAAAAGCATGATTCAAACACTCCTACTAGATTTTTTGTTTTTTTTTTGTCGAGATTTGGGCCACTTTTAATCGTTAAGACAATTTTCGTTTTTATTTATTTATTTTTTATTTTATATGTAAAAATATAATAATATAACAATATCATTATTTTTTACTATTTTATTTTTATAGAAACCTTGAAATTATATTTTAAAATTTAAACATTATTTTCAACTAACTATAACTCTACAACCCAATATAGAGGAGATTTATAAGCATTAGATGTTAGATATAAAAAAAATTTAAATTCAATTATTATCATTAATAATAAAATTACAAATAATTTTCTAGATAAAAAAATATCTTAATATCCATATCACATTAAATATATAACATATGAATATACATATCAATAATAGTTATAAATTAAGATTCATTTTACCATATAAATTAAACTAATGGTTTCATCACTATATTTAAATTTAATTAATAAAAATTCGATACTTGCAATATTAATATTTACTATAAACTTACAAATTACAATATAACAAGATTCATATTCACCCTCATTTTACCATGAAACTTATCAATACAACTAGCCCAAAAATCATAACTAGTTTCAAAATCAATATATTTTATAAATATTTTATTTTATAACATTTAAACATTTTGACTACGTCAAAATAAAATAATTGTTTTTTTCAATATTTGTTAGGTATTTAAGATAAAGTTTGAAATAAAAATAACCCTATGTTAAAATAAAAATTCTACATTATTATTATTTTTTAATTAATTTGGGTAGTTAAGATAAACTTGACTTTGGTCAAGTTACCCATGATTTTTGAGCTCCAAGTTTATGAGAACCTGTGGTATTTCCAATGGTATTGATGTAGAATAAAACCTATTTAAAGGGGGGAATTAAATGGGCTTAGATCCATCTTAACCCCATATCTACCATCAAATCTCTTGAGATACAAATATCTTAAGATGCAAAGAGATTTGAGATTTGATCCCTTTGAGGGCTTGATAGATCTGAAGTTAAGATTGGTATAGATTGTTTTAAAATAATTCTAAAAGCAAAAATATATGGGGAGATGTTGTGATAGTGTAAATGTTTGTAAGCATTTACATATTGGCTCGATTAAAAAATAATAAAAGGTTAAAAGTAATTGCATGTAGAGATGTTGTAATGTCTTGTAAACATTTTGACAAAAAAAATTAATAATGATAAATAATAATAAAGCATTTTGACTTAATTAAATTACATGAAACTAAAAATTAAAATAAAATAAAATAAAAATTTAACAATTATATTTATAATTAACTATAATTAAGAATAAAACCAACCTAGATCCATCTTAACTTTGGAGCTACCAAGCTTCTAGAGGGATAAAATCTCGTGAAATGCAAACCTCTTTTAAAGTGAAAAGAGATTTGATACCCCTCCAAGCTTGGTAGATCTAGAGTTAAAATAGATCTAGGCTAATTTATTTATTATTATAATATTAATTATTATAAATTTTAATATTTAATAAAAAAATTGTTAAATTTATAATTATCATATTTATATATATGTAATTGTTAGATATATAAAAATTAACATACAAAGTTAAAAAGAACAATAACTATAAATTTAATATGATTTTTCAAAAAATTTAAACTTGAATTATTTGGTGAACAATTTGTTTTCTTAGGTGAGTGGATTCAACTTTGTGGATACATATTCTATCTGTGATTGACATTTACGAAATAGTTGCATCTAGTGTAATAGTGGTTTATATTTAGAAGTGACACATTCATAAATTCTCATTACTGTTTAAAAACAAGAGAAAAAAAAAAAAAAATACTTCCAGAAATACTATCGAAAAAATGACTAATAAAATTACAAAATATAATAATTTTTTTTTTAAATCTATAAAATAATAATAATAATAATAATAATATAAATGCAAGTCAAACAAATTAAGCTCAAACCCTATGGTTCAAATAAAGACATGCTCTATATGCTCTACTTAGTGAAAATTACCCATAAAAACACATATTGTGTTTTTGACCATGCCTAGTTCAAATAGAAACATGCCCTACTTCTGAAAATTAATATAATTTAGTTGCAAAAGAAATACAATTCGATAGCTATTTAAATTTAATATTATTATCCATTATACTATTAAGTACATATTGTGTTATGAAACGATGCTGTTTTCACCAGTTAGCTAATTTATTGTGATGATGGCCGAAGTACCTTCCCTTTTTGAAGTGCTTTCTCGAGGGAATGTCATTCAATTATATTTACGGATCATGATGAGATATATCTACGGAGAATAAAGTTATTTTTGATGCATTATAGTATTATATTTTAAATTAAAAATTTAATATAAAAATATTGTTATTTAATTATTTTTAATTAATTTAAATAATTATATAATAAAATATTAATTTTTATTTCATAAATAATATAATTAATTTTTTTTATAATTTTTTTTTTATAATAATTACATGCCATAGAATATATTTATGATAGATCATAGAATTTTAAAAATATAATTATTTTTTTTATAAAATTTATTTTCTTATTTCATTAAATTATATAATTATATTTTTTCAAATTTTATAATAATAATAATAATAATATTATTATTATTATTATTATTATTATTATGTAAACCATGAAATCAAGGTTTAAATCTTTGAATCAACAAAATAATAATAATAAACACATTTATTATTTTATGGATCACAAAAGTCTCACATCTAACAATAATAATATTTTCATGTGTTATTCACATACACTAGCGATCAATGGCCATTACATCCACGAAAATTATCTGGGCAAATCTACCCAAAGGGATCACTTCCCCTCGGCTCATTAGAAGAGCCTAAGGCTTGAACATCAAGGATAATTGACCCTGTGACCTCCCATTAGCAAGATGCCTTTAACAACTAGAACTTGAACAATTGAGCTAACCGTCTAGGCTGAAATAATAATAATAATAATAATAATAATAATAATCCAATTTTAAGGCTAAAGTCATGCTAAACACCAAATTGGTGTATGAGACTCCTTTTTTTATGGGACAAGACAAAGATTTGATTATTAAAGTTTGTGAAGACATACATACTCTGCCTTGTGATTTTAAACCATACTTTTTAAGAAAAAACACATTCTCTTAAACTTTAAACACTTACTATAATAATGATGATGATGATGCTGGTGGTTACGTCCCCAAAGACTACTATGGTCTATCGGACCTTAACAAATAAAGCAATTAACTTAGACTTTTTAAGAGTTGATTTATGTGATAAAAAAGAAGGGAGATGAGCGTTGATGTTTACGTCCCCAAACACCAATATGGTCTACTAGACCCTAAGAAAGAATGCAATTAACTTAGACTTTCAAGAGTTGATTTATGTGATAAAAAAGAAGGGAGAGGAGCGTTGTGAGACCACTAGACTTTTTAAGAGTTGATTTATGTGATAAAAAAGAAGGGAGAGGAGCGTTCTGAGATCACTGTAGTTTTTTTGACTTAACAAGTCAAGAAGGTTGGTATTGTGGCAAATGTTTTGAAAAGGAGAAAATATATGAGTAAGGGCCCAACAATCCAAGGGAAAGTGTCCTTCATCTTCTACCCTCTTAGTATCGTAGAGGGGGCAAATTCTTTCATCCCAAGGTGTTTTGGGAATAGAACAACGTCTGGTTTCACTTCGAACTCATGAAAATTAGTTCTAATCTTTGCAATGATCATTTTCTTCTTAGCATTGGTTAAGATAGAAAGATAATTGTGGTTAGCAAGAGCGAGGTTGATCAACTCCTTATAATATATTAATTTTTTGTCTCCCTCTAACTCCTTATCATCCCACAACCTATCATTGAATTTGAAAATAATAACATTTTTAATATTATCCTTATTCTCCTAGATAATCTTCTCCTTTATTTCTTAATAATCAAACCAAAACTCAACATCCTTTTACCAACTTTACTTAAATAAAAAATGAAAATTCTGACTAAAATTAAAAATAACCTTGAAAAGGTCTCCTTATAATCTTCCTTTTTAATCTCTTTATTATTACACATATTTCATCAAATTACACCATCCTACCTTTCACAACCTCTTTATCTATATTAACCAAATCTTAATGTTAAAAAATAATATTAAACACTTATTATGGTCTTACTTTTAATCTCCTTTTATTACGCAAACTTGAGAGCTTACGATTCTTATAAATATTCGAGTTGCGACAAGAGAATTTCACTCGAATTATATTTACCGAAACGAAAAAGACAACTTATTTGTACTAGTTTTTAGTTTGTACGTAACGTGAAAGTAGCATGTACCATTCTTCAATTTTTCGTTCCCTAGGAAATTGAACCATATTGAAATATTACATTAATCTCTAGAGATTGAACACAAAGGAGTTGCATATTAAGTTGGAGTAGATAGTTGAAACAAAAGATGATTATTAATTATCAATTATTAATGATAAATGTTATTAATTGGTTATATATATATATATATATATATATATATATATATATATATATATATATATATTTGTAAATAAAGTATTATACAAAAATATATAATGAGTGATTTTATTTTATTTTTTCAAGATTGTATTTTTATATTAATGACTATAGTAGATTTATACAAATTAGCAAGAGAACACAAAAACAATACAGTTAAAATAAGTGTTTTCTTTTTTGTGAGTTGGTTTTTTGTAATAGATTATAAGTATTTCTAGACTTTCTTTCTATTAGTTACTTGACTATGTGCCTTAAGACTATCTTAAAATGTGTGTTCAACATGAGGCAAAATTATAAGGCACAAGAACAAAGAGACCAAACTTAAATGTGTCAGTTACACTGCGAGGGATCACACACAATATCGAATGAAGGAAAACATAAGTCAATAAGTTGGTATACAAAGAATGTTAAAGAAAACCTAAAGTTAAGGAGATTCCATAAGAAAGTTAGGAGCATTAGCAATTCCAAGTCAACAACAAATAGTGGTATCAATCTTAAGGTCCAACATGGAAGCACAAGATTTGAATCTCAAATTTCCAATATACCATGGAACTAGAAGAGATGACATAGAAAAGCATTGGTTCATTTGTGGAGCAATTTGGTCAGTGAAGCAGATTGCAGATGAAGCAACAAATATTGTGCAGTTGGAGACTACCTTCACAGATAATCATTTAACATGGTATATGAAGTACAATGAAACTACACTAGCCAGATAAATAAGATCTATCACTAAGATAAAGATGGACTTACTCTAGGAAATTCACAAGCCAAAGTTTGAATCCCAACATATCACCAAGATTAAGGTGATCAAGTAGAAGGTAGGATAATCTATGTGGGATTGTAACGTATGCTTTGAGATTTTGTTGGGGAGATTGACTTTTCATCTTGAAGATTTCTACCATAGGAAGGGGTTTATTGTATGACTCCTCCCTTATATCTTTGTATACCTTACATAACATAAGGTTATAACTAAAGTTGAAGTGTTGGAGATTACAATGCACTTGGATCCCACACCAAGAGGTGGTGAAATTTTTGTAGGTACGGTGTAGGTGTAATCTCAACTTATTATGATTGCATTATAGTTGTAAGAAATAGTAAAGGGAATAATGGTGCATGAGGATGTGTGGTGTACCATGTGCTACACCAAAGGACAACATATGAATGAATGCTAAGTACCTATGATTTCTATTGTTACTAGCATGGGAAACCCCTTTCCTATGTAGTAGATGATGTTTCAAGCATAACCACAAACTAAGTGGTGTGAAATATGTAGGTAATGGGGCCATGGTCCTCGTTGTTGACCAACATTACAAAAATATTAGAAGACACGTCATACTCCATTCTATGAATTCTACAAGTTAGTGGGCCATGATGTGAACAACTACAAATCACTAGAGTTGATAAAGTAATGTATTATGGATTCTTTCTAAGTACATAAGGAGAGTAATGGTAGCAAGAATGGACATTTCTAGGGAGGCCAAAGGGGATTAATTCAATGTAGAGGCCAAGGAGGTGTTTTCTGGATAAATCCATCTTGTGGACAAGAACGATCTCCCTAGTATCCCAACAGATAACTAGAAACAAACAACCATTTGAATACCACTTTCTCTAAACTATTAGCATTCATATTATTATAACTTAGAAATGAGGAGGTTATGCTCCTACATTTCAACGAGATATTTGATGTAGACCTTTCCTTTCACTCCAAAGAAGTCCTTCAATGCTGAGAAGAACCTGCAATCACAAACATGCAAAGAATCAAAGCACCTGCAGTATATAATAATATAAAACACCAGTTCAACTTAATGATCAAGGAGATTAAGAATTATCATTGTTTTAATCAATCTAAAAACAACACAATGAGAAAAATAGATCCATATGTATTATCAAAAATAAAAAAGAGCAGTCTTATAACCTGAGCCTTGATGTCGTACATATTTCTCCCGTATGCCTTCACAATCATGCTCCTTGGTTTGAAAAGCCTTCCTCTCTAGAATGACCAATATAGATTTATCTTCAATGAAATCTTGTGTACAAAGGTGTAATCTTCAATGTACAGTTACAAGTTAACCCTTAAACCTGAAGCTTTGACTTAATTTATAGGAGAGATTGAGGAAGTTTCATATCCATCAAGAGAGGGATGAGATCCTCTAATGAAGGGATTAGGGTTCCTTTATCTAAGGGGATAAGCTCCATGAGTGGAGGGATATAGCTCAAACTGGCGCGACTCAAGAGGCTTTTAGTTGGAAGAATATTCACCCAACTAGGCTTCTAGAAGTTACCTTTTCGTGTTTACTTCCTTTTACGGGGGTGCACAGTTTTTATGGGTGAAAAGAGAGGTGATCGCCGTAGCTAATAAAGGAAGTATCAACACATGCACAGGAAATGGCCACAAAAAGCGCACAAGCAACCTTTAAGAGTTTTTAAGAGTTTTTTTCCAGTTTCCACGACTTGGTTCAGGGACATGAATGTTTTGAATTCTAAGGAAGCATGGATATGGATGGTGATAGATCCATATTGACAGTCAAATTTCATGGTGACAAAATGACGAGTAATAGATTGCCCCCTAAAGTGCGAAGTCTGACAAATTTTTCAAGAGAGTGAAGCGCTTTATCATTACAAGGATTGGATTGGAGACATCGGTCGAAAACTTGTAAGAAACATTCAATGAAAATATATAATCATCACTGAGGTAGGAATTCCCATACTCAGAGAAAAACTAATTAAATGTTATGGTACAGATATGACTTTAGCATTACATCAAAAGTAGACACAGTATGGGTGCAACCATCTGTTATGAATAAGTCTACTGAATCATGAATACATAACTCCTCACAGCCTGGATGGTTGAAAATAGATCCAGGGTCTTAATTTCCGCTTCTCGAACTAGTACGAATCTATCCATGCGATTGATTGTTTCGAAGTCGAACATGGTAGAAACCACTTGATTACCGGTCAATGGTGAAAACCGTTAACAAGTGTGAGAGAAACCACCAATAATGACAATGGTTCTTAAAGTACTTCAGTACAATCTATGAAATGTGAATGAATGAGTTGCAATAAAACACTCATACAGTCATTTGATCGAAGGCCAATGATGAAAACCTATCATCGAAGGCTAGAAACCTACCATTAGGGAATGCATATTCCAAGATACTGATAGGATTTCTAGATCAACTTCCTAGTTATGAGCTAATGTTGATAGAAAGTGATCCGTCGCAGGAGGGCCTACAACACGAAACCATTATGTCAAGTTTTGAAGAAATGTTTTGCAAGGATTAACTTAGGGATGGTCAACGCGAATGGAGGCAAGTGTTTGCAATAAATAGTGAATTTGAAATTGAACTTTCTCTTGAACACATAATGACATTGTAAATGAGATGGCAACATTTGACTTAAATATAATACCGAAACCTGACTGAAGACTTTGAATGAGGTTTGATTAATTGTAAGACAAAAGGATTACCCAACCCAAACACGAGTGTGACAAAGTGTCGTGTTCAAGAGAGACATGTTGCTTTTAAAAACAAGTATAAAATATGGATTCTTTTTCTCACATTTCCCCCACCATTACTGGAAAGTACCTCTTTATTTTTGTCAAGCTTGAGGAGGATAACATTTTCTTGTCATGTAAGCTCATCCTTCGGACAAGTCCATCTCAGTATTTTTAACGAACCCTAAGAAGGAGTGGTTTGGTCCTATTGTAATTGACAGGTCTTGCATTGCTTAATTTTAACAAGTCCAGCATAGGATTAACTTAGTGTTTTCATTTTTAGGGAGTCAGAAGAAAAACATAAGTAAATTTCGTAGTGTTCTTTTTCATATGTTTAGTATCTCAAACCCAAAAAAGGATAAAATTATCAAGGAGAGAACTCTATTGACCATCCTTAGTCAATGTATACCTTTTTCGTAATTAGTCTAGTTCAGTCTAGAAAAGGGGTAAACTTATACTGAATAAATGATTGTTCATTTATTTTAATGAGTTCGAATCAAGTGCTGGGCGATAAGACTTAAAAGAGGACTCCATGGTTTTGATTTTTTGTATTTTTTAAGAGCTTGAAAAAGTGATAAAAGTTTACTCATTGTCAAAATGATTCGTTTTCAGGCATAACCTGTTCCCTGCAAAAAACTCAAAAATTATAATTCTCTGCTCTCAATCATGGTAAAAAAATTCAAAATTTAACTTCTAAAGGTCAAAAAAAATAAAATAATATTATTTTATTCATGAAAAACCTATATAAAGTGGTCAAAAAAAATATTTTTTACCTTTTTATTTCGAGAGCAGTGAAAAGGAGTTTTTACCATAAATCTTATGGAGCGTATATCGGTAGAACCAACAAACCATTTCACAAACCATCAGTTCCAGGTATTTTATCTCTTCATTATCTTTCTTTTCATCAATTTAATTTTTCAATTTAAGTTTTTATATTTTTTTTGGGAGGAAAAATGGTTTTAGAAACCGCCCTCGGGGGTGCGCAGGTTCTTATGGTAGAACCCGTGCACCCCGATGATTTTTTAATATAAAAAATCACTGTGCCACCATAGTTTTTATATACAATTCATGCGCAAAAATACATTGTTTATGAATAAAAGTTGCGCAAGAGCGTGGGGTTTTCAAAAAATTATTTTCTATCCATAAAAATGGCTCCAAATTCTCCCATAAATTTTCTAATGTTCCTAAATGATTGTTTGCAGGCAACCAATAATGCTTGAGTGGAGAGAAAGAGAGAATGAATTGCATGATAATGAAGCCATGGATAACCCAACAATTCTTCGTGTGTTAAAGAATTATGTTTTATACAAATTTTGGGAAATACAAGGAATGAAAGCACAAGTGGAACTCGTGACCTAACTAGTCAATGCATGGGATGTCCAGGAACAATATTTCATCATCAGGGATCACAGGCTTGTGATTGAGACAAAGGATATTTATTTCCTTACTGATTTATCCCAAAGAGGAAGAGACATTTCCTTATTCGGGACACGACCAGGGGGACTGCCTACTGCTTCTTTTATGGTGCAGTATGGCACACAGGATTCACAATTGAAGGATGGTCATATTGACATAAAGACTATCAAACGACTAGACCTTAAAATCATTTCTTTTACAACTATCCGATTGTGTGGCAGTGCAGCTCCTCATGTGGCTACCAAAGCACATATGCAGTTTGTTGTTGAGTGTTCTGGGGGAACAATTTTTAACTAGTGTGAAGGAGTGTTGGTCAACATGAAAAGCCAACTCACAAGAGAAAAGAATGGGAAGCTGAAGAACATTGGCTATGGAGCCATTCTCATATCTTTCACCTTGGAGAAGATTCCACTCTTGCTACCTCAATAGTCATTAGTGGATCCGAAGGGACGGAGGGAACCATGCAGGTTGCGATGGTTTCATTGATGGCTCGCCATGGTGGCGATGGTGGTCCTGTGGTTCGATATACTCCTAAGTGTTTTTTATGGCTCAGGAGCCAAATCTTCATGATTGAGGATTTTCTTTATGCATGGGTTGATTTCAACGGTGACCTCGACACATCACTCCCACTGGGAACACAGTGGGATGTTGTAATATTCCAAAATGGAAAAGACAGGAATATAGAACATATGCACAATTCCAACTACGGTAAAATAAAAATTAACATGTAGAACTGAAAAAATGCTAGAATACATAAAAACATCATAAACATGGGCAGAAAACAGCTGAGCCATCTCATTGTATATCAACATCAAATGAAATTACATAGTGCTCCAAAATGAATGCACTCAAGCCACAAGATGGTTGAAATACACCAAAGAAACCAAGTACTGGAAATGTGTGCTGCTACTGCTGGAAACTACTATTATTATGAAGAAGAACCATGTGTGGAAGGCTATTAGAGTGCTAAGAATGATCCACACTTTCAACCACAGACTCTACTAAAAAAACCCAGAAAAACCCAAAAATGGTTTGGCCAGATTTTAAGTTTGGATTTTCGGCCTTTTTTAAGTTGCCCACTGCATTTCTACTGCCTGACTTACACACTCCCTGGGAGTGACTGCTGATATGGGGATCAAGGAATGATCTATCAGCTACAAAAACACCCAATCAACTCAATAGGTGAAGGGCTGGTCCCCTAACTAGAAAATAAGCTCAAAATTTAGAGATTTCTCTCCTCCACTGCTACACCCCTGCAACACAACCCAACTCTAAACAGAACTGCGTTGTACATGAGACTGAAGCTTGGCCAAATGATTGATTGTGGAATTATATTGCAAAATCCTCCAAGAGCTCCTTAATGGAAGAGGTGGGCTTCCCGATCAGGAACACCCTGTGCTAAACAGCACAACAATCTCAACTAAACAGTTGAAGAATGCAAGTAGTCTAAACAGTCCATACAAAAAATAATAATCCAAAACATGAATAACAATGGTTACTATCCCCTCCATATATAGCATGAGAGCCTCCTCACATTGGGTCCCATCCATACTTGCCACCAAGCTCATGCAAGTTGTTCTCCACTAAAACTGCGTTGTCTCATCATAAAGACTACTCCTCCATGACAACGTTGTTGATTTGGTCAAAGCTGACTGAATCAACATGATCCAATCCCTGTTCACACCCAAAGGTGCTTAATACAGCTACTTATTCTTCCTCCTTTCACATTATGAGTGTTATTATTCCTTCTAAAGGGGTTTTATGAGTCTCCCCACCCACTTATTCACGTACCTAGTGATAAAAAAAACTATAATATTCCATTTAGATGAAGTCTAAATTTTTGGAACATTACAGTCCTCCCCTCCAAAATGTTGCTTGTCCTAAAGCAACTGTAAAGGTGGAGAAAAATTCCTCCCTTCCTCTTCTTGTGGCCTCCTCATCAATAGCTTCCACCACAACTCAACATAATCTACAATAAATCTGCCTCCAATGGTTCCTCCCAAGTTTTCCAAACCAAATGGTGTACATCATGAGAAAGTGGAAGGTGTAAGTGGAAACCTTCTTGTTGTCCAATGGCCTCCTCAAGGTAGGAGTGATGATAAAAATATGGAATCTCATCCCCAATGAGAGTCTCCCATAACCATGCTATCATCCAAATGAAATGAGCCATTCTAGGTAGCTCATCAAAATAATCCTCAACCCCTGGTTCATGCAATGTGTTGGGGCTGTATGGAGAGATTAAATTCTTCCACCCAAGTTGTTTATCTCTCCATTTATGGTATGTGTGGGGTTGCTGCTGATTTTGGGCTGAAATTTCATGGCCTCCAAGAATGGCCCAAGCTACCCCACCAAACAAATCAGCCATGAAGTGCCTCCTCCAAAAACTCAAGTTCTCCAAATGGCTCCTCCCACATGAAGAAAAGAGATGTAGCATGGTAATCATGGTTTTCCCATTGTTTCTCCTGAAACATGCAACATGTAAATTAGGGAGAATCATACCCCCAATGGGCACCTCCAACTCTTGTCCCACTCTCCAAACAACGCTTCCCATGAACATAAAAATATCAGCATTATATGGAAGCAAAAACCAATGAAAACAAGCTGCCATATGACAACCGGAAATTAGTTCCACACATGGAACCAGCGCAATGCATCCCTTTCCTGCCTCAAAAAAAAGAATAACAAGTGCCCTTCCAACCACTTGTTTTTTGCCACAATCATCCTACAAGATAGGATCATGAAAGTAAAATGTGGTGCCAATGGTGCACACCAAGAATCATGTGGCCTCCCCCACAAACCACCAATAGAATAGCCAACCTCAATGCTGCAATTGGCCTCAAGTACATCATAATATAATATGCAAGAAGGGATAATCCTCCTTGGTACAACATGTTGCTCATATAAAGTAAAGAAGTACAAATCATAATGCAAAAGTGTACCTCCTCTACCATATACTTTGGTCCTTGAACTGAAATGGCTCAATTGAAAATTATCCCTTACTCTCAACAAGTAGGGAAGTGGCCGTGACATCCTCTCCATCACTATCCAGGCTACGCATCTGTCCATATGTTGATATATATCCTGCTGGATGCCCTCCCAAGTGAAATTCTCCATCAAAGAGTAATATGCATCAAAGTGCATAGAAAGGAAGTCCTCATGTGCTGCATGTAGCAGCTTCTCCTTGAGCTCAAAAGCTCTAGTCAAGAAGAATATACCATAAGAATAGATGACCACATCATCCACCATATATCTATCATCTCCCTCCGGGTCATCAAGAATCATGCAGGCACTAAGATCCTTGGAGTACTCTACCAAAAGTTCAGACCTCTGATATGGATCAATCCTCCCAAGAGACAACGCTGATGATCTGAAATGTGAAGCTCCCCACATGTTGTTGTCTACTCCTTTGAAATCCCCCATGCCAAAGTCATCCTCCAAAGTGCTGCCATGCCCATCATGTAGCTGCTCATGCTCCAATAGAAGTGGTGATCTTTGGAATTTGGCCTCCCATGAGAAGCTACCATCCAAAAAGAACCTCCTGATCTTGGCCAATGTAAGCATGAGTGGCCTCCATCTACTCCAATGTATGGAGGATTCCTTCCTCAAAGGAAGTACCCTTTGTTTCTCCAAATCCATGGAGAAAATCCCTTGCACCATGAAGGTGCCATCCTCCATTACTGCAACAAATTCTGTCAGCGCAGTGTGTGTAGTGAGAGTGGGTAATGATGAAAATGGGAGAGTGTCTCCCTCATCCTTGAGTCCGTCCCAAACTCTCTGCATTGTACTAGACTCCTCCAAGGTCTTCACCCCTCTAGAATCTAAGAGTGGTGAACCAAATGGAAATATGTCTCTCACCCACTCTAGATCTGGTGGCCTCCCAAGTGGAATACCCCCATGTAGTGAGACATCAAAATCTGAAGTGGACTGCATATATGAATGGACTGAATTGTCCCTCTCTTCACTGTGCAATATTGTCTCCTTCTTTTGTGCAGAAACCTCCTGAAATAGATAAGGGTGAATCCGCATCATCCCTTGATGTTGATCCTTCTTCTCTTCTTCTCCTCCCATCTCACAATCCACAAAAACTGATACATGCTGCTCTGGAATTCTGTTTTGGTTCCCACATGTTAGATCATTTGGAACTCCTTGCAAAGATACAAGGGCTCCTCTAATGGAAGAAATGGCTCCCTTCCCATCTCCATGTGGTGATGGATCTCCTCCTGATGGTACAATGCTGTTAGCTCTTCTTTGCTCATCCTCTTCATCAATATTTGAGAATGCCTCATCATCAATGAGAGACCCTTGATCTTGGTATTCTCTTGAAGGAGGAACCTCCATGTCTTCATCTATAGAAGAGGGCTCTCTAAGAAGTGGGGATCTTGCCCTTGGCAAGGCATCATACATGTTTTTATCCCCCTCAACATAAATATGGAATGGAGTTGGTAAAATAGGTCTCTCCAACTCATGCAAAGGTTTTGAGTTTTTGGGTTCAAAAAATGATGTTTTACAATGTTTAATATCAAATCTTCTCACTAATTTCTTAGTGAACCCAACATAAGTGTTTACACTTGCATGTTTAAATGAAGCAGAACTACAAAACCACCAATCATGGGCCATACCTTTGAGGTGCAGCGCTGCTACTCTTATGGCCTCCTTTTCTGAAACTTGGTGTAGCTGGAAATAGTAATCTAGCTCCTTCACCCAAGCTTTGGCTGTGCACTTTGTTGATCCATCAAAGTTAGATAGAAATATTCTACCTCTCTTGCTTCTATTATGGTTTCTGGATCTTCTATCTTCCTTGAGTTGGAAAAACCCTTGGAAGTCCAAGTGCTCTTTGAATCTCCACGATTGAGACTCATACTCCTGAAGATAGTCACTCAAGGTCTCCTCCCTTGGTGCACCTTCTCCCTCCATTCTTCTTGCAGTGAATGTGGGCCATAAACTGCACTGTGGATCTGCATGTGTGGTTGAATGCTCACACTCATCATGTGAATATCTAGGGCTTGCTTCACTTTCAAACCCTCTTGAATTGTTTCTACACCTCTCCCCTTTCATCTCCTTGAGATCTTCTTTGATGCTCTTCATAGGTTGAAAAAGAAGCTGGGAGATCCTCTCTTCCTTCATTTCTCCAAATAATGGAGTCACGCCTTTGTTTCTTCTGTACAACTTCTCCTTTTTATGAGACAAAGCTTCTCCTTCTAATGGCATAATGTATTGAATGCACAAGCTGAGCCAAGATTATGCTCTGATACCACTGTAATATTCCAAAATGGAAAAGACAGGAATATAGAACATATGCACAATTCCAACTACGGTAAAATAAAAATTAAACATGTAGAACTGGAAAAATGCCAGAATACATCAAAACATCATAAACATGGGCAAAAAACAGCTGAGCCATCTCATTATATATCAACATCAAATGAAATTACATAGTGTCCAAAATGAATGCACTCAAGCCACAAGATCGCTGAAATACACCAAAGAAACCAAGTACTGGAAATGTGTGCTGCTGCTGTTGGAAACTATTGTTATTATGAAGAATAACCATGTATGGAAGGCTGTTAGAGTGCTCAAAATGGTCTGCGCTTTCAACCATGAACTCTGCTCAAAAAACCCAGAAAAACCCAGAAATGGTTTGGCCATATTTTAAGTTTGGATTTTCGGCGTTTTTTAAGTTGCCCACTACATTTCTGCTGCCTGACTTACGCACTCCCTGGGAATGACTGCTGATATGGGGATCAAGGAATGATCTATCAGCTACAACAACACCCAATCAACTCAATAGGTGAAGAGCTGGTCCTCTCACTAGAAAATAAGCTCAAAATTTGGAGATTTCTCTCCTCCACTGCTACACCCCTGCAACACAACCCAACTCTAAACAGAACTGCATTGTACATGAGACTGAAGCTTGGCCAAATTCCTGATTGTGGAAGTATAGTGAAAACTCCTCCAAGAGCTCCTTAATGGAAGAGGTGGGATTCCCGATCAGGAACACCCTGTGCTAAACAGAACAACAATCTCAACTAAACAATTGAAGAATGCAAGTAGTCTAAACAGACCATACACAAAATAATAATCCAAAACATGAATAACAATGGTTGCTATCCCCTCCATATATATCATGAGAGCCTCCTCACATTGGGTTCCATCCATACTTTCCACCAAGCTCATGCAAGTTGTTCTCCACTAAAACTGCGTTGTCTCATCATAAAGACTACTCCTCCATGACAGCGCTGTTGATTTGGTCAAAATTGACTGGATCAACATGTTCCAATCCTTGTTCACACCCAAAGGTGCTTAATCCAGCTACTTATTCTTCCTCCTTTCACATTAGGAGTGTTATTATTCCTTCTAAATGGGTTTTATGAGTCTCCCCACCCACTTATTCACCTACCTAGTGATAAAACAAACTATAATATTCCATTTAGATGAAGTCTAAATTTTTGGAACATTACAGATGCATCAAGTAAAAAGTCTCATTTTGAGTTTTTCTATTATCTATTGTTATTTGATTTTTTATCGTCCAATACCGATAAAAACATTAAAATGCAGATGTTGGCCCGACACGACCAACGATGCTTTGTCATTTTGACAGACGAGAAGCACAACCTATAGCGGTAGCTCCACCATAGACTCATGCAACAAAGGCCCTTGCAGAGTTAGAACACAACCTAGAGAGGTTGACCATTAACATTCCAGAGATTGGAACTGATGATTTTCCTCGCAGGTACTAGAGGCATGTGATTGGGGTTCCAGGTTTGTTCAGATGATATCTGCGCAGAGTGGCGCATGCTATACTCTGCTACCATGATCATCTTCATGGATAGCCGATGGTTGATCTAGATTGGAATTTTTTTGTATCAGTATCTTTAGATCATAAGGTGTTTGAAACCTATCATTCACGGGCGATGTAATATTTTTTTACGCACAACTATTTTAACCTAATGATATTACTACTTTCGATCTTTGAGTATCTTGTTCAATATGGATTGAATATTGTTTTGCTTTACTTTCAACGCTACAAATGTCTATTTAAAACTTTATTAGCCAATGCATAAGCTAATGTGTTTAAATTTATTGAAATGTGTTGATATTCAATGTAATAAAAATTTCTTTCTAAGAGACGAATCCTTAAAAACATTCTTAAAAAAGATGGATTTTTTTATTGCACAAACACCATACAAATGTAATACAATGAGTTGTGAATCTAACCTAGTAATAAAATGTCGAATGCCAAATGCAATGGCATCAGATAATAGCTTAATGACTACGCTATATTATGGAATATTGTTCATTGTTTGATGGAGGCAAATCCCATGAATAGAAACTAACTCATCAATGGGTGAATAAATAACCCATTCAACAGAAGATATGTTCCGTGTACTGCAACAGGCACCGTCAGCAAAGCCAATGAAAGTATGAGGGAACATCGACATCTGCAGTATCGAGAGTAATCAAGACAAGCAGCAAAAGTAGCGAAAACTCGACAATCAAAATAACTAATCTAAGGCACACTTCTCTAATCTAAGGCACACTTCTAAAATGTAACTAATGTACAAAGAAGATCTTTACATGAAAAATCATGCATAACATCTGTTATAGCATCATTTATCACCTCTATATACTTGATGACTTATGCATTGGCCTTGGGGAGCCCTTCCATTTATACTTGGTCACATTTCTAAAAAAACAATAGTTTAAAATTCATACGCGACTCTACCCAGTTTTTTTTGCATGCACACACAGATCCATCCATAGCTTACCCACATATGCTATTTAAAATATTAAAAAATATAAAATTCCCTATTATTGAGGTAGGGTTTACGGTTTTTCCTGTAACTTAACTACCCCAGCTCGTGGCCTAACTATTCCCCAACTGAAAAAACTAATTTGAGGAAGTATAAATACACCTCAAGGGAATGGCCTAAGGGAGGAGAGAGATAATACTATTGATATTATAGCCTATTATAGCCCTGATCAAGTCTGATATTCCCCCTGTGCCTCCTGCACTTCCCAGGTTTCAGGAAACCCTTGTTTCCTTGTGATTATCACCCTCATTCTATGTGACATCCTTTGTGCACCATTTATGGAAGAAGTTTTGTGAGGCTAGGGCTGGACGAATATGGAGGACGATTTTTCTCAAGATCGTGGCAGATATCAGGTGATTTATCCACTATTATTTTTCTTTACATGCTATCAATAAAAGAAGTACCATCATGTTCCTGATGTTCATGTGTTATGTATCTCTTATACATGCTTACTAATATTGAATAGTTTATTTCATGTTATCTTTATGAGATGATGTGTGCTAATTTGCTAACATCTAGGGCATATATGTTGTACAACTAGTTTTGTGCTTGTTCTTGAATGATTTGTAGGTACTGGAGCACTAGGAGTTGTAGGGGGTTTGCACCCTATGGGATCTACTACAAACGAAGGATAAACAGGTAAGGTCCACAATCCTCGCTTTCTAGTTTAAAGCATAGAAATTGGTAATTTGAGTCCTTCTTGTGATGACATGCCATCCGCTCTATTAGGTCTTTCAACCCTGGGCCTTAGGGTGACTTTTCCGGTAAGAATATCTCTTTAGATAGAGAGCATTTATGGGCTTATCT
This sequence comes from Pinus albicaulis, assembly GCA_034641835.2. NCBI lineage: Eukaryota > Viridiplantae > Streptophyta > Pinopsida > Pinales > Pinaceae > Pinus > Pinus albicaulis. The sequence continues at coordinate 1,584,209,086 of CM076582.1, read as the reverse complement.
AAAGAGAATTCGTCATAATCAAGTAATTCATAGGCCTCTTTTGCAAGCACATGCTTAACAATATAAGGACCATGCCACATTGGTTCAAATTTACCAGCGCCTAGTTTATCGTGAGCTTGATCATATACTAAAACTAGGTCACCTTTCGAATAGATACGAGGATTAACGCTTTGATCATATTGAGCCTTAACACGTTTTTTATGATCTTCGACAACTAATGAAGTGGTGCGGCGAGTCTCATCTAACTGTTCTAGGCATAATAAGTGTTTTTCCTCTTGAGAGGTATCTGGTAACAACTCAATAGCTAGTTTGAGTGATGGAATTTCTCATTCAATGCGTAAAAAAAATTCGAAACCATAAACTAGTTGAAAAGGAGTAAACCTTGTGGATGTTTTTGCAGAGGTACGATATGCCCACAATGCAAAAAAAAACATGGTATGCCAATTCATTTTATGAATTCCTACAATCTGTTTAATCATGTTGCTTAAAACCTTGTTGACAACCTCAAATTGGCCATTGGCCTATGGGTAACATGGTGTGGAATTATCGTGGTGTAGGCCAAGCTGAGTGGAAATTTCAGTCATCATAATATTTCGAAAGTGGCTATCATGGTCCGTAACGATAGGTTGAGGGACACCAAAGCTAACAATCGCGTGATTGAATATGAAAATAACTACAGTTTTGTTGTCAACTGTGAATGTATGCATCGCCTCAGCCCATTTGGTAAATTAATCTACAACGAGAATAATATACCCATGCCTCCCAGCTAAGTGAAGGTTACATGTAATGAAATGGCTAAATCAAACATCTGGAAATTGTGGAATTTTCTAACCACAAGGATATAATATTTGAATAGTTATGGCCAGAAATAGCCAGCACAAAATATCTTTTGGGTTGTGGCAAACCCAGAAATATGACCATCACATGATCCAGAATGGAAGTCATTTAAGACCCTTTAGGCTTCTTCATGAGTTATATAATTTCAAAAAATAGAATCGACACCACGACGATAAAGAGTGTCACCAACAATATTGTATTGTTGAGATTGGTATCGAATTATACGTCGATCAAATAATGAAAGTTTTGGCCGAAAGGTTTGGGTTTGAAGATATATAATGATATATCCATACCAAGGATCTAATGTACTGATTAGAAACAGAGATTCATCAGGAAGATGGTCCTTTTCCATTGTTTCCAATTCAGTGTAGGGAAAGTCACACATAAGTTCAACAAAAATGAGTGATTTCTCAGATTTGGATTTTTCAAACTCCAAATAAAACTAGGATAACTATCCATTTAGATTATTTTCCCTCAAGCAATTTTTACTTCAATATGTACATCATAGGGTTGCAGTTAGATATCACTGTGGTTTTACACAGCAATATGTAATGAAGAAATCGTTGGAAAACTAAAAAATTTGCCAAGACCAATTTCTACACATGTGAATATTTGATCTCTATCAGGGTGAGGTTCCGAATTAGGTAATAAACCAAATGTTCATTATTAGATTCATCCTCTTGAACTAAAACCATTCCAATCGTGGAATCATACGTAGCTAAATATAAAAAGTAATCTCGTTGATAATCAAGTGGATGCAACAACGTTGCATGGGTCAACACGTGTTTGAGTGTACAAAAGATTTATCGACAAGCTCATCCCAAATGAATGGAACATCCTGTTTTAATAATCGAGTGAAACCTTTATTTAAATACGCATAGTTTGGGATAAAACGACATAGAAAGTTTGCTTTCCCTTGCAAACTCTGGAGTTGGCGAAGAGTGGAAGGAGGAGGTAGATTCACAATGGCATCAACCTTCAATAGGTCGACACAAATGCCTTCTTTTGAAACAATGAAACCAAGTAAGTGTCCTAATTGTACAAAAAATACACATTTTTGTGGATTCAAACGAATTTTGTAATGCCTACATTGCATAAAGATAACACGTAAATGTGTAGGATGATCTTGTTTGCGTAATGAATGAGTAGGTAAATCATCCAAGTAGGGATGCACAATGTGTTAGATAACGTGAAATGCGCACGACATAACTCTTTGAAAAGTTGCACCAGCATTTTTCAGTCAAAAGGTAATTTACAATAAGAAAATGTTCCCCAAGGACATATAAATGTTGTCTTAGGCTGATCGACATGGAGTATGTTTATTTGATTGTAACCAGAAAATCCATTCATAAATGAGAATATTTCATTTTCGGCACAATCATCAACAATTTGGTCGATGTAAGGGGTGGGATGATTGTATTTGGGACAAGCCTTATTTATATCCCTGTAATCGACACATACTCTTATAATCCCTTGTTTCTTGGTCACTGGAACTATATTAGATACCCAATCCGTTAAAGGAATAGGATATATAAATCCTGCACGAATTAGTTTTTCAACTTCAACTTTAATAACAACAACTTTTCATGGATGAATTGGATGTAATTTATGTCTAATAGGCTAACATCCGGGTATGTCTTAATTTCGTGAATCACAATCTTAGGATCAATACCTGGCATTTCTTCGTAAGACTGGGAAAAAATGTCTCGGAATTCCTGAAATAGGGCTTTGTACATATTGATTTCTTCCATTAAGCAAGAGGCACCTATATAAATGTTTTTGGTTATTCCAAGTTTGATTGATATGTCAATGGGAATTGTCCCGGAAATATTTCCTAAGTTTGTCTCAGAATTTGAATGAAGAATGAATATAGGATTTTGAGTTTCCTTGACATAATCAATCAAAAATATGGATGAAAATTCATTTTAGATTCTATCAAGGTTGGGTAAAAAAGAGGATGGATGATGAAGATCGTCCCAAGGTAATTCATCCATTGACAAGATTTCCCCGAATATTTTCATTAGTTGAAAACATTTGTTGAAAAGGATCAGAAAAATATTTTGTGGTTGAACTTAATGGAGAAGAAGACTTTTCATTGACCAAATTCATTTGATCAGTATCAGTTAATGAAATGTCGTAAATTGATTGTACCACTACATATGTCGATTCATATGGACTTACAGGCATCTCGTCGCCATAAGAGTCCAATTCAGATTCTAAAGGCATATTCCATGGGTCATCAAATCGAATTTTTCTTGATGTAATCATATTGATATTGGCAATAGTTCGAGGTATGTTAGGAGGAGGTATAGAAAAAGTTCCCATAAGAGAAGAATCTTTAACTAGTCCTACCCAACATCTTCATAAGGGATAATCGTCTTTTGAACATGTTGAATACTATCCGTAGAGTTAGGGTCAGAAGCGAAATAAGACAACTGATCGATTTTAACCGTAGAGTTAGGGTCAGAAGCGAAATAAGACAACTGATCGATTTTAACAATCTTTCCTTTATGAGGAAACATGATAAATCAAAAGAATAATGAAATGATAGCAGTCATAGCATAAGACCAACTTCGACCTAACATAAGGTTGTATTCAAGAGGGGCATCAACAACTTCCACCTGAAGCATAACGATTTTTCCTTCTACCTCTATAGGTAGATCATGGAGTATTCCAAATGGAATAAAACCTCTTCCATTAAAGGCTTTAAGAATCATGGGTGACTGATTGATTGGTGGAGAACCAAGAGTTTTCCAACAGGATAAGGACATAATTCACACAGATGCTCCCTCATCAATTACTGTGCAAAAAACTCGCCTAGATTTGACTAAAAAAGGAATTTGAAAATCCATTTGATGGGAGAGTCTAGGTACAAAGTTCTCGAGATAAAATATAATGAGATTAGAATCTTGAGGATCAATCACTCCAATGGCTGATAATAGTAATTTCCTCTTAGCTGGACAATATTGCAGCACTTCGAGGGGTGACATTGCTGAAGGGGATATGGCCAAATATTCAACAATATTGTAATTATGAGCGGATCTCGCATGTGTATTGAAAGATGATTTTTGAAGTACACCTTTGGTAAGCAATTTAATTACCAAATTAGGATTAGGTTTCTCGATTTGTAATGGTTCAGAAATAGGAGGAGTTGATACTGGAGGTTGACTGGATGATTCAGTTTCCTTCCTAGTTACAAGACTCTTAGATCCATAGTCTTGAGATCGTGTTGCAACCATGACCTAGGACATCATTAGGATATCCACCGATGAATTGGAAGAAGATCCAATCATTTTGTTGTCTTGTGATGGAAAAGGATCTTTAAGGAAAACGGGTGTGGACAAACCTTTGAAAAATTTAGATGCCTCAGCCCGATGTGGGCACTCTTTGGTATAATGATCCTCGTCACATATAAGACAAAGATAACGAGGCTTCCATTTTTCGTCTGATGGTTTGGTTCTTTATGCTTTCTCTTTTGGAGAATTTTTTTGGTTATTTTTAGCCTTCCCTTTCTTCTTATTGCTGAATGATTTAGTTTTAGAAGTAGGTGAGTCTACAACATGAATTTCGGCAGAAGTTTCTAGGGAAAAGTCTTCTTTAGGTGAATCAGGTAAAGTTATGATTGGAGTAGTAGATTTAGATGATTTCTTCTTACTCTTTGATGTATTAACTATACCGATTACACCATCTGTGGCATGAGAACCAGGAGGAGTTGTAGTAGGTTGAACTGGGGGAGGTAAATTAGAATTTTTTTTCATACGAAGTACCAGACTGTGTGTAGACAAGGTCCAGATATTGGGCTTGAGCGATGACCTTCTCTTCTGTTACAATGCCTCCTTTAGCTACATCTTCTTTAATCTTAGGAAGTAATGATTTAATGAACCATTCAACTAGAATTTGATCCAGAATGAAAACTTTGACTAAGCGGTGTCTACGTCGCCATTCATGGATGTGATATGAAATGTACGTAGACGTATTTTGTTTAAGTGAATTAAAATGTTTTGTGCCATTATCATAACAGATTGGAAACTAAAAATGATTAAGGAAGGTAGTTTATAAAGCATTGAAATTGTTGAAAGAGCCTTGTGGTAACTCAATGTACCACTTTGTAGCTAAGCCGTTCCAAGTTATTTGAAAAATCTTAAACGAAACACCTGTTAAGTCCCTATATTAATAGTGTAGTCCCTTATTATGTTAGTGTAGCCCCCCTTATTTTTATTTTTGTACCCCTATAACCCCCATATTGTTATTATTGTGCCCTTACATTATTATTGTTAGGTCGGCTAGGATTACATTGTGGCCCCATGGACTCCTATATATAGAAAGGAGGTTTTGTCATTTGTATCATCCAAGAATTGTTCATTCATGTAATGTATTGGAGGTTTCCCCCTCAAAGTGGCTTATTTCTAAGGCGTTGATATCTCTTTTCTTCTATTTTTGGAGCTGGTTTCACAACATTTGGTATCAAAGCTTAGGATTCTAGGGTTTCTCTGCACCAAACAGGTCATCGTGGAATTTTTGCTATAACGTTTTTTCTACGAAGGTTCAGATGCTGAAATGTTTAGAGTGCTAAGCTGAAATCCTAAGTAACATCGTTGCAAAATTTCAAATCGTGGTTCGCAATATTTTCGGAGATATGATCTGTGGAACTTAGGTCTTTTTCAGGCTCCCAAATTTCATCGCAAAGAGGTGATCGTGGGAAAATCTACATAACTCTGTCTCTGAGCATCAGATTGGAATTCTGTAAAAAGTGGCTAGAATTACACGGAATTTAGTTTCATGTCTATCAATTTCAGAGCCAAAGGAGCAAACAATGACACGTGGAAATTCGTACAATTTCGCTCTACTGAACCAATCCATAATTAGGTCATTGTGGGAGATTGGACATAAATTTGTCTTGACGAATCCAAATCAAGTCAGACCTATGGCATTCGAAAGAAGATTCAGAGGGATAATTCAGGGCCAAATTTTAGTTATTGAGGATCCGAAATCACATAGATAATTCAGTTTCAATATCAGGCTTCTCAAAATCAAGAAAAAAATGTGTATTTGGTTTTTAAAATTGCATAATGTTTGCTTGAAAAAGCAGTTTGAAGTGATTCCAAGGGCATATTTTAGAATTTTTATCAGTATTGGGTTCTAATATGCCTCCAAAAAATAATTCCATACACATTAAGCCCTCAAAAAGCTATACTATGATGCATGAAGAGGAAGAATTGCAGTATGAGATATCAAAATTACAGTACCAAGTGCAAAAAATTTTGATCTTACGAAGAGCAACCGAAAATGACATAGATGGTTTAAAAGTAGAAATGGAGGCTAATTTTGATGGTTTGAAAGATCAAATAATAGCTAATATGGATGATAAATTAGTGGAAGATCACATCGAGCATCAACAACAAGTTCTCCAACTCTCAAAAGATAACCTAAATTTGGTGCAGAATCTAATGAAACAACAGGAAGATCAACATCACATCGAAATAAGTTCTGAAGAAATCACAAAAATAAGAAATCTACAAGTACGATCTGTTAGCTCCCTGTAATTTGCAATATTATCAAAGTCAAATTGCAGAGAGAACACTTGAACCACTTCGGGATTCTAGGATATAGCCCTCCTGAATCCGGAGAGGGATCTCTCCAATAAGTGCAAAGATGGATTTATCTTTAAAGGTTTTTGGGTAATGATATTAGGCTATTTATGAAGACTGAGGGTTTTTGTTTGTTTTGGATGGTTGAGCATGATTTTAATTGAGTGGAAAGTCCTAAAATGCAAGAGTTTCAAAGGTGTGAAGTTGCAAGCAATCAGAACAAGCTTTGGCTAAAAAGATAAATATAACGCTGGTTTTTAGTCCATTGGGCTATGGAGTCATAATAGGGATTTAATTGAGCAACAACATCAAGAGTGGTCCAAGGGGAAAGTCATCTATATCACAATATCATTGAGATTAAAATGATGGAATGGAAACAATAGAAGTGTTGGAGGGGTGGAAACAAATAATAATTTCAACTAGGATTTATAGTCTGTCCAAACAAGAAAAGCCTTTTAAGCAACTGTTTAAAACCAACCAAAGGGCAGGGCTCACCGTAAACCTCTTTGGACAAGCTCATATTAAAGCAAATCAATAGACAAACAATCCAGTAATCCGCATAATTACTTTCAGAAAGGATGAATACAAATAAGATAAACAAAATGCAACCTAAGATCAGATAAGATACTTTTAATTCCATTCTGCTTTCAGCATACACTTAGGGAAACTTTCAGAATCTAACTTTGGAGAAAGAAGCTAGAAAACAGGGCACACCGTCACTTTTCTAGTCCAACTTTACTAAGCAAATAATGAAAATCACATTCAAGAACAATGTTTAAAGCAAACAGTAGGACGAGGGAACACCAGCATTCCTAACTGCTTGAACAATATTGAATCATTCTTAAATAAACGATTTGGAGGAAAACATTGAGATAAAGCTTATCAGTCAGAGAAGGGTACTGTAAACAGTAAATCCTAACTCTATGCTTGTTGTTCTTTATCAGAGAATTAATGGACAATAAGGCATACACAAAAGGAAAAAAATTACACAGAAAAGAACACTTCACCAGTGATATAGACCAGGATCCCAAGAAACAACTTGTTATTGATGTCAAACCAGTTACAATCTTCAAGTCCGATGTTTCAGTTCAGCAATCATCTTCACTTCTCAGCCTAACTTATTAAATCACAAACAGAGCTTCAAGAGCCTTTGAACACTATTTACAAGTAGAAAATCCAAGCACAAGTATATTTCAAAGTTCTGCAACCAACATTGTTTCATCTCCTACAGAAGTATTTATTGAAGAAATGAGGAGGTGGGATGGGATAAAAGATCCCCAAGGTTCAATTAATACAGATTAATAATTCTCGGCCTTTGAGGGGCTCGATGGAGAAGTTTACAGATATTTCCTCTGTCTTAATTGTTTTACATTAAGAATTAAGCTCGGTGGGGAGCTTTTGTTGACTTTAAGGCTCTGTGTCATCTTCTAATAACTCTGCTAATATTTTTGTAATTAATCCCTTTGGCTGAATTAACTGTTCGACTGTATTGAGCAAATATCTTCTGCTCTGATCATAACTCGACCCTCTATTGAATACTTTGAGGCTACAGATGGCAATCTGGTAGCTGAGAGGAATCAATTAGTCCCTAATGTGGCAGTGGAGGCATCCTCTGTCTGATAAATATTTTTGATTTGTCTTTAAATGTGTTTAATTTAGTGGATTAGGCTTTTGATTGTCAATATTAGCCGTAATCCACCCAACTGTGCAAAATATCTTCAATCTTTAGTTTTGCTGCAGTTAGGCCTTCAACACTGATACTCTTTGTTTCGTTTAATTCTCTGTGTCTTGCTGATGTGCAGGTGCGACAGGGGCCTTTATAATGTTGCCAACGTTCATGAGACACCGAAAAACGTGGTGTTGCAACCCTGTGGAAAAATCTCTTTGATAAACAAAAGCCTGGAGGATCGTCATCCTTGACTTTTATTTTCTTTTAAAATCATTTGAAAACCTTTAAAACCTGCATAAAACCAAGAAAAGTTAATAAATCCTGTGTTATTTGGGTAAGAATGCTTTGGAGGTTGCATATTAGGTCGCAGCCATTGGATGAAAGCATCCAATGGTGGAGATTCGCTTGCGGGGGTCAGATAGAAGGTGTTTGAAGAAATGGTGCATAGGATTAAGTCTGGGTCGTAGATTTGTTTTGATCGAAGGTCAAGATCAATTAGGACAATACAATGGAGAAGGGCCATTTTTCATGAAAATAGAAGAAATACAAAGGAAATGAGGGAAATTTCCTTCGGCGGAGGAAAAATACACAGGAAATAAAATTGGGGTTTCGGGATGATCGTGGGCCGTCAGATCATATTGGAGCCCGAGATCAACGGCGGAGATTGGTCTAAGAAGTCCCTTGGTGAAAGGTGGAGGGCGATGGTGTAATGTCTAGATTGGATCAGAATCGTTGATCTGCAGAGATCAACGACGGGGAGATATTGCGATAAAACATAATACAAATGAGGAAAGTAGTTTTGGCTTAATAAACCAGCAGTATCGCACGATGAAAAGGCGAGTAGGTGGTTTTTACCTTTTCGAACGTGATATGCATCCCCGCTCGACACGTGGCATTTCAAAACTGCCTTTTTCTCGTGACTCTTGGAGAATTAAAAAACGTGTTGAAAGTTACGCGAAACTGTGCACCAGCCGTTAGATTTGGGTCGTCAGATCAAACGGTGGGGAGTGAGCATGATATTGACTAGATGTGCGGAGGATAAAAGGTAGGGTGGTTTTATTATGGGCCGTTCGATCAAAATATGAACGGTGGAGATCAAATTTGGAGGAAGGCAGGACCCACAGGGGTCGAGCCTGTCGGGGTTAATATGGGCCGTTGATCTGTAGAGATCAATGGCTATGATTGGCCGAAAAAAATTACAGAGAGGGGTATATGATTTTTAACCAAGGTCGGGAGGAAAGATCTGGACTATCGGATGTTGACATGTGGACGACCCAGATGCAATCAGGGCTTTGCGATCGGCGAGGGGGAAAAACTAAATGGCGCCGATGCGATTGGCTTTGGACCGTCGATCTACAGATCAGATCGATGGTGGAGGAGTTCTTCAATGGGGAAAGGGCTTTGAGCGGAAGAAATGGCAACCATCGGATCTGGGAAGGTGGGGAGGAGATCAACGACTAATAATTGATTGGGAGATCGCCAATCGGAGGTTGTGAATAAAATATGAAACGCACCCAATGAAAACTTCCGACGCGAGATTGCGCAGACCGTTGATTGGTCCAAGATCAATGGTGGGGGGAAAGGTTTGAACCAATAAACAACGGGCCCCTTTATAATATAAAAAGGCTGATTTTTATTAAATACAAAGGTTTAATGGCTTGGGGCGGGTTATATATATGTGGCTTTGGTGCCCGATTGCGGGGCCTCAGGGTATATGGAAAAGCAAAGGCTCGGGGCTTAAATACAAAGAGCCAATTGGCATCGGGACGGAGGAGATGGGCTTTTCAATCTACCCATTTGTAAAATCTCTGATGTGAGATTATATTGACCGTTTGATCGGGAAAATATCAACGGTTTTTTCATTAAAAACATGAACTGGCGGGTTTAGATCAAAACTTAGAAAAAATGGGTTTTATGAATTTACAAAGGGAAAACATGATTGGGAATGTTTATACATAAGTTTTAAGCACCTGATTGCGGGCCTTTGGGTTTCGTGAAGAGGCAAAGGGATCGGGGGTTTATACACAAGAGGGGCCAATCGACATCGGGGTTTTATAAAACAAAAGGACTTGCGCTCTGATTTGTTCCGATGCGATAAGCGCCAAAAGGTTTTAGTGCTTGGTTCCAGCGCTAGGATACATGTGGGGAAGTCGTTTAGGAGTTGGCCCAAGGGGGCTTAGGTCCATAATGTAAAAAGTGATTTTTTATGAATTTATCCAAGTTTTTCAATGGATTTGGGGGTTTCGGTAAGGTTTCAAAAGGATTTTGAAACCTTATAAAGGGATTTTCATGAAGGGGAAAGGGGAATAAATGGAAAATAGAGGAATTTCATGGGGAAAAAGGGAATAAAATGAAGGTTAGTTTTGAGTGGAGGGAGGGGAAAAATGGGGGAAAAAGGGATTTTTGTAGCAGTCTTTTCTTCATGAAAACAACAGAATTTCTGAGTTTAAAAGGGAAACAGTAGTGAAGATTAAACAAAGGGCATGATGCCTTTATGAATCTTCAATAGATAACAATTTTGGCAATAAAAATTGTTTCTTGAAGGCTTCAAAAATGATTTATCCACCTTTTGATATAACAAAGTTTATAGGTGGCTAACACTACGCACAGAGGCTGCCTAGTGTGTTTTGGACCAAAAGTCAACAAAACACACTCATTTATTGCAAATAGATATTTTTGAGTTTTTTGAGGCAAATTAATCTAGAATTAGGTGCAAATAGTTATTTTAGTATTTATTTCTTGGGATATTATGTGCCTTGGGCCTTGCATGGTCTCTTGGCCATAAATGATATTTATGACTATATTTGACATTTTCCTACCACATTTAGGGTTTTAGTCTTCATTTTCTCCATAAATAGAGCATGAGGCCCCTATTTATTTTGTTGGCATTTGATGAGCTTGAAGAGCAATATACATGGTTTCAAGAGCTTGGAGAAGAAATTGGTTTTGTGAAGAGGATGAATGGCTTGTTTGGCTTGATGATGGAGAAGCTTGTTTGCAGGATTCCATAGCTTGGTGAATGATCATGTCTTCCTAATTTGTCTATTGTTTCCTTTGTTATCATTATGTTTCATGTTTCTTGGTTGCTATTAAACAGAAAAGTATAGGTTGAGACATGTTCTTTGAGGCACCTCAGTCCTCTTGTTTGTTATAGATTTTATGTTTTCTCTTTTGGCCATCTTAAGGAATTATTTACTACCCTTAGGTCCACCAAAAATTGTTTTTGTTTCATGTATGGTTAGTATGCTAGCTTACAAGTATGATTCATTGTATGCCCTGTTTATTTGAAGTTTTCAAAACCCTATCTTGAAGCCTTTCTGTGAAATATTGATTGTTAGGTTAAGTCAAAGAGGTCTCGTTCGATCTTGCCCTTTTTCCATGCTTGCAAACTTGTTTCAGAGTTCCCAATAACTTGATATATGTTTTTTAGGATTTCCCTCTACATAAATTGAGTTATTTGTATTGTCTTATGTGTTTTCCCAAAATCTGAAGGTGATTTTCTGAAGTTAGAAGATCTTATGCTCTCTATGTATCACTGGAATGTTTCTCTTGGATGTTTATTAGTTTAGATTATGGTTTATTGCGCTTAATGGTTTTCCCTACCTCATGGATTGTAACTTTTAAACTATATATGTTTAAGATCTCTTAGTCTTTCCCAAACTTAATGTTCACTACACATCATACATCACCTTAAGGATCCTTTGACCTTGCTAAATCGGCCCTGCAACACACTCTGTTTCATCATTTAGACACTCTTGACTTCATTTGAATACATAGCCCAATGGCTTTGATAGACTCTCACTCCACCTATTCCATTTGACCATATTTCCCAACCAAAACAATCAACAAACCCTACACCTAATAACTATCCTAAAATTAAAACCCTAGAGCAAAAAGAACACATCCTTTGCATCGAATAGAGAGATCCCTCTCTGAGTCCAGGAAGGCTAGGTCCTCAGACTCCAAAGCTTGGTTCCATGTTACCCTGTCATTTTGCCTGCCAATCTACCAAATCACAGGGACACTAACACATGCCGAGAACCAGCGTCGATCACCACAGGTATGAATTTTTAAAAAGCCTTCCACAAAAGGCATCAAGAAATAAAAACATAACAAAATGGATGAAATTTCAGGGGAATTTTATGGCTGTTACCTGGAAGAAGCGGATTCTTCAATGGCCTCCTAGATTGCCTGCAGTCAGCTCCCCAAATTCATAGTAAAAACCAGTGAAAGTGCTCACAAGAAGCTGAAAAGGTAAAAGTGAATTGTTTTTTACCATTGAGTTATTTTATAACCTTAATTAAGTTTTTGGACACATTTTTGTTTTTTTTTTAATTATTGTTTCTCGAAAATGGGCTTTATGTTTGTTTCTTTTGCAGCAATAGGTCCTAAAACCGGCAACGATGAAGAAAAAAATTGCATTTTATTACTTTTTCGGACTCGGTAAAAACACAAAAAAGTCACCCCCTGGAGTTATCCTTTAGCTCTTTTTTTGACTCTCAAAATATGAAAATATTGTTGAGATCTTGTCATTTTCAACTCACTAAAGGCTGAAAAACATCATCTGCCCAGTATACGCTTACCCCTTTTTCGTGCTGGGACATATTATTTACGAAAAAGGAATACCTTAGTCAAACATGGCTAAGAGGTTCTCTCAAATATTGTTTTCTACCTTTTCAGATTAGAGAGACGACCTACGAAAAGGGACCTTCTGGAGTTTTCCTTTCTTCCTCTTTTCAAAATCTCTAAACATTAAAAGGCGCCGAGTTTTCCCTTTGTCAAGACTTGTTAAAACTAAATGAAATTGTAGTTGTTACCATGACGTTACCAAGTTCCTCCTTCCTAGGGCTCGTAAAATGTACTAGGATGGATTTGTCCAAAGGAAAAACTTACATGACAAGCATATGTTATCCCCTTCAAGTTTGTTTCCAAAAATAATTGGGGTACTCGCCAAAAATGGTGGGGGAAACTGGAACTAGTTGTCAGTTGCGTCAACAATATGTCGCTCTTGAACATGACACTTGTCTGCAGTTCGTGTCGGGTTGGGGACATCCCACATTCGTTATTTTTCCTCCATGGGTTTGGGTTATCCGTTTTAACCTCTCATCTGCTCTTTGCCTCGTCACCATGACCTCAGATCCCTTGATGTCAAATGCAAGCAAATTCCAAAATCATATCACCAATATATTCAATAGAAGTCCCTTCTACAGTTTTCAACCCTTGATCCTATGTTCGGTCTTGATTCACTATCACCTTATTCCTCTGTCTCATGTCAATGATGTGGGAAACATTATGGCCCTCCTTCGACCGATCACTTCCTATCGAATTCAGCTCATTATCTAAGAAGTTGATCTAGAGACTCCCTTCTAGTACCTTAGACATTGCATGCCTCAATGGAAAGTTCTTCGCATTCAACTATAGGTTCTCATCATTGGCCTTTGATTAGGTGATTTCACGGATGTTTGAATCCATTTAATTTTTCACATTCCTTGGATTGTACTAGTAGTACCTTGAGGACCATTGTCATTATTGGTGGTTTCTCTTGTGCCTGTTAACAAATTCCATCATCGGTTGGTAATCAGGCGACTTTATTGCATGTTCGACTTCATCTCATTCATTCACATGCTTGAATTTGTACTTGTTCGGGTCGGGACGGAGCACAAGACCTTGGGTTTTTTCTGATGAAATATAGGTTGCAAGATGATTTGGTTTGTCATGATTGTATACACGACTCTTATTCTTGGATGGTTGCGACCATACCTGAGTCTATTTTATGATCCTTCTCATTGGATGGTTGTGTTCATACCTTGGATCTTATTACATGTTCTCTATTATGGATGGCTACGCCCACACCTCGTACTCATGTATCAGAGATATCAGTCATACTTGATCTTGCAAGTCCTATGACGGCGGCGCCTTGGTTTGGGCATGTTCTTGTAAAGCATTTCACCCCCCCCCCCTCTCTCTCGGACTTCATGCTTTAGGGGGCATATGTTACATATTATTTTGTCATTGTCCCTGCATTCCCTCTTCCAAATACTAGCAGACCATCATAGTGACCCTTGTGTACTGTCACACATCATAATGAATGTCATTTCATCCCTTAACATTCCAGGAAAAAAATATTTGTGGACCATTCCTGAAGTAAACCCTTAAAAACATGAAATTTTGGGTCGGCGCTGTGGTGTAGTTATGTCCTCACGCCGATGGCCAATTTTTCACTAGGCCTCACGCCGTGGTCACTCTGTCTCTGAAGAGCCCCCGCACAGAGCTACTTTTGGAAGGTTTTTTAATATGGAAATGAAGCTTCTAAGATCTAACAACTTCGTGAGCGGAATCATGGATGTTTTTTCGAGGGGATTGACCTTTCCTCTGCCATAAGTGGATCCAAAAGCTCTTCCTCCACTCCTATAAATTCCTCTTCATCCCATTGATTCTGCTAGCTAGAATATACCAAGAGTTGGTGTGTATTATATAGCAGAGAATAGCCCATAGTTGTGAGAGAGAGTTTGAGCCTTTCGCCTCTTTGAGCCAATCGACGAACGAATGCTTTGGAGACGTGCCCGACTGAACCCATGAAAGGAGGTCTGCAACGTCAAGTTGCAGGTTGAAAACTCCATTTTATACATTAATATGACATGAATGATTTCTAGTTCCATCTTTGTCTATATTAATATTCAAAGTTTATGACTCTCCTTGACTAGTTGGATAGTTGTAAATGAATATGTATGCTTGTATCATTTTAGTGTTTGCTTGATATTTTTGCAGGTGTATAAATATCGCTACCAACAGAGCACAACGCTTGAAGAACAAATATTGAGGGATCACTAAAACATATTACTTCAAGAGCATTGGATTGAGGTAGAACATCTATTCCAATACGCATTTCATTTATGAACTAGGAATTTAGAAACCAACATCTTCCCTTGTTGCTAGACCCACCCAAGGGCTAGAGGGATCACTTCTTTCCATAGAGGGGATTTTCCTGCACGACAGTCACCAAGAATATCTTCAAACTACCAGTTCTTGAAGAGTAGAGTCGCCATGAGAATTTTAAACCTTGGGATTCTTCGACACTGGAGTCACCAAGTGAATGATGCACAACCTTCTTGTGCCTGATCGTTGTTCACCATCAGCAATCAGATCTTATATTTGTCGTTCTTTCCCAGGGAATATTTTTCTTTTTTATTCCCCGGAAATAACGCCAGTATGTTATCACTACCAAAATTTTAAGGCTGAGGAAGAAATCCCAACAGATGTAACCACATACCAACCTTTTAACTTGGAATCTAGCCCTACCAAGTCGGAGAGGGCTCTCTCCACAAAACCAAGCCTAGAAGGTTGAATGGATTAGGATTTTAGGCTAGGTGTGAATTCAGGGGTTTTTGTATTCTTATGGGATTAGGAAGATCATGGGAGATGTATTCTTCCTAAACAGAGGAAAATGGAAAAATTATGATAACTTTCCCTAAACAGAGCATGAGCAAGCATGTATTCTGCCTATCAACTTGAAAGAGATCATACAATAGAGATGTAATGAACATGAAGAAAACACATTATAACATATGAAACTGAAGGAAAAATAATGATAAACATCATACCACATGTATCCCAAAAAATAGTTGCAACTCTTGTTTATTAACTGGCCAAAATGAGTATAATAGTATTTGATCAATACATTAGCATCCAAACTGATTCCAACCCTTGAAAATGAGTCAAAAAGTACAAGATACAGACCTCAAACAACCTCTCCCAACCTCAGGGGTCGAATCCATGAGGTGAGGAAGAGATCAACAAAATTCTGAATTGAAAGCTGGAGTATCAGGAGCTCTAAGTGACTCCTCCCTAAATACATTCAAACCAATTAATTTGACTTAATGAAAACTTTTACCTGATGAATATACCCCTAGATAAATTATCCATAACATAATTACATTTATCATCCTCAATTACATAGGTGGAAACATCAATTTTTGAGATAAAGTCAAATTACAGTGAAATTTACACAAAAACAGCAAATGGTCAAGCGCATTATTTTTCTGTAAGTGCGCCCTCATTGTGTCAAGTGTGCCCCACATGTTCAAGGCTGATTTTGACTGAATTTTAGATGTCCAAATTGGATCCAAGTTAGCTTGTTGGAAAGCCCTTCAAGTATAGTTTCTAGATCTGTCTTCAGTTTTTAAAATGAAGGTCATTTTCCCTGTCAAAACTTCATTCTCCCAAGACTACTTTGTGCACATCGCCTAGGCCAAAATAGGGGCATAAACATGATTTTTAGGGTGTTTTTTTCCCTTTTCACTGACAATTTTGTCCCAAAAAACTTAGAAATTTGATAGGATGCATTTATTCATCATTATGAATCCAATGGTCATCTCTTTTTGGCCATTGGATGCCTCAAAAAAGTGCACATCTATGAACTTGTTCAAGAAAACATAGAAAAACATAGACTTTGAAAAAATGGGTCAAATGGATTTAAAATTGGCGGAGAGAGTGCTGGTGAAGTGGCTAGGCTTGGAGTGAAGCCTCTGCAAGTATATCAAGTTTATTTTTCTCTTTTTGGTGAGTTAGGGCTTCAATCTTTGCATTTTCTACCTTGAACTTTGTCCTTACAATTCTTTCTCTTTTGGCATAATGTTTGGCCATCCTCCTTTGAATGTTGTTTTGATTTTTATCCTTCTTCAAAAATTTATCCAAGTGATCATTGATGGCCTAAAGCCAACCTTGTCTTCTTTGATCATATCCAAAAATTGTTCATCAAGCACGGCTTCATCAACTATCTCTCTTTGCCTTTCGATTTCCAAGGCTCTTTTCAAGCCTCTGGTTCTAGGTCTGCCTCTTGGTGCTTGTTCATCTTATTCTTCAAGAAAACCATGCTTCTCGAGGGTCTCATCTAGCAAAATCTTGGCTTCTTCTGCCTCTCTTTATTCTATTGTGTCCTAGTGTCAAAACCCTAGGGAGATGGAAAGATAGTGAAAAATGAATTTTGAGAAGTGGGAATGTGATGGGGAAATTTAAGGAGATGGGGGAAGGGGTTTATGAAATGAGGGAGGTGAAAAGTATTAGGAATTTAGAGGGGTTTGGAATAGGGAAATTTATTATAACTATGGGGCTTTTTGGAAGCATAGGCAAATGACTAGCCTAGGGCTTAGGGTATTGGGAATAAAGGGTTTAATGAAGAGGATAGTAATATAGGGATTTGGGAAAGGATTTTTTACAATGTGTGAAGGGTAATGAAGGTTGAGGGACTTTTATTTTGGGATTTGAGAGTGAAATAGTGATTTTGAGGGAGATACTAGGGTTTGAAATGAGTAAAACACCAAAACTTTAATGAAACTTTTCAAAACACCATGGAGAATGACTGTAGGAGGAAGAAGAATGATGTAATTTAATGTCACTCACTTGTTGGAGGTTGAACACAACATTTTTGAAGCTTTTGACGCAATTTTTTTGTAATTTGAATGAGTTTCTGGATTTTATGGTCAAGTGTGCCCTCCTAGAAGCAAGTGCGGCCTCCCAGAAGCAAGTGCACAACGCCTTTTTGTATACCACTTTTGGAGGCCTTGCAGAACTCCAAATTGATCTCATGATAGCTCATTGGAAATATATCTCTATTGTCACAATGGACCTATCAAGCACTTAAAATGTTCAAATATAACCCCTCAAAATCAATTCGCCTAAGATTGGTCAAAACGTGCAGAATGAGGGTGCAAAATTGCAGTGTGACGTTGCAGGAAACTTTTGGAGGTCTTTCGCAACTCCAAATTGATCTCATGTTAGCTCATTGGAAATATATTCTAGTATAGCTGTCATTTGACTTATCAATAAAGTCATTTGGACACTCCAGGTAGGAGAAAATTTTATTTTCCCAAGGTCACTCCAAAAGTGCAGAAAACCTCTTGTAACACCTGTATTTTTTATATTGATCCAAAACCATGATAACTTTGTAAAAACGGAAGGAGGTTTTTATGTTATGACATATGATGGACAAAACCCTATCTCACTTTTATCAAATTCATTTTTTTTTGGTCAAAAACATATTTTGAAGAAAAACTGGCCCTATGAGTGGCAAATGACTTGACTCTTGGAATGACTTCTTGAAAAATGATGGAGACATGATGTTTATGAGCTGAAATGACCTCATAATTACTGATATGACGTAACTTATGCCTCCTTTGCTCATATGTCTCTGATTCCATAGAAAACCCTAGCTCAGTGGGAGAGGAAATTAGGGTTTAGTGCTTGTGGAAAATGACGATTTGGGCACCCTTAGGAAAAGACAACTCCCTTTGACATTTGAGCAATTGATGAACTAAAAACTCTTGCACTTCGAAATGTGCTTGTTTTGAATGTGGAACTGAGTTGACAACTTTTGAGAGACTGAGTACTTATTACACTTGAATTGACATAAAATTACATGAATAAAAATAAAATTACATCTTGGAATGAAACTCACATTTGAAATCAAAATTACATGATGAAATAAGAATTTCTATTTAAAAATCATCTTCACATGGTGAAGAGATTTTATTTGATCACCCTTTACTTGTTGACCTTACGCAATGGAATGAAGTTTTATTGGACCATGAAAACCCTATAAAACCTAATGATGACCTTGACAAGACTGGACCTCATGATGACATGATCAATTGAATTTATGGATGATGTGCAGTTAGCAAGGTATGGAAGTGTGCTAGCAAGAAAATGAATTTTAAGGTAGAGTGATGTTTTTAAACTAGGGCTACCATTAGTGACTATTTTTTTGCATGACCTAGTGGAATGATAAAAAAATTCTGAGTGGGACCCCTAATATGAATATGAAAAGATTATATTTTGATCTCTGATGGAAGGATGCAAATACTGACACTAACAAACTCAAATGATATTAGGTAGATACGGGTCATTGAGATTACACTCAATGGAATTTGGTAAGGAGGAAAAATGGTGATGATCGTCCCACAATGCATCATTTGGCATCATGATCTTCATGATGCTTTCATCGGTAGGGAATTTGAGAGAGAAAATATTAGAAGATGTTCCATAATCCAATGAACGATAAACCTAATCGATCTAAGAGAAGGAATCAAAACAAGTCACAAAAGCCGAATAGATGGCTTCGTAATCAAGCTCAATGGGAATAAGTGGCATTTGGTTCCCAAAAATATCAATGTTAGTTTCATCTGGTACAATCCATGGATCAAATGGAATAGTAGAAGATGATATCATATTGATTTAAGTAATTGAAGGTGAGATGTCAGGAAACAAATGGGGAGGAAGCGAAAAGGTTCCCATAAGAGAGGAATACTTAAGCAGTCCAACCCCGACATGGTGATAAGCGTGGAGAGTTTCCCCTACAAGAGGGACACTTCCCATAACCTGAGAATCAAAGAAAAATAAGTTGAGTTGGTAGATGGTCGCAATCTCGCATTTATGAGGAAATGCGATCATATGGTAATAATTCGAAATGAAAACGACCATGGCGTAAACCCATGTGTGACCCGATATAGTATTATAATCAAAGAGTTCATCAATAACTTCAACTTCTATGGATACAATTTTGCCCCCTAATTCTACTTGCAAGTATTTCAAAATACCAAAAGGTTTATATGTTCGTCCATCGAAATATTTCAATGTGGTTGGTGATTGACTCAGTT
This sequence comes from Pinus albicaulis, assembly GCA_034641835.2. Taxonomy (NCBI): domain Eukaryota; kingdom Viridiplantae; phylum Streptophyta; class Pinopsida; order Pinales; family Pinaceae; genus Pinus; species Pinus albicaulis. The sequence goes on along the minus strand of CM076582.1, from coordinate 1,584,189,341 downwards.
GAGGAGAACCAATCATCTTCCAACAAGATAAAGACATGATACAAGTGGAGGCTCCCTCATCCACTATAAAAAGATGAATTTTCTTACCATAGACGAAAACTTGGATCATAAAATCCAATTGAATCAGGAGTCGAGGTGAATAGTTATAATGATTGAAAATGAATAGGTTGGAATCTGAAGGATCAACACACCTAATAGCAGAAAGGAAAACCTTCTTTTAGGAAGAGAAATTTTGTAACACCTCAATATTTGACATAGTTGATGGTGACTGAGTCAAATCTTCAACTATGTTATAATTTTGAGTAGCTCTCGCTTGAGGGTTGAAATTATATTTATGAATAACTTCCTTCAAAGGCTTAATGGTTAATTCCGTAGGAATCGAAGGTGGAGTGGGTTCCGATGGAGATGGTGTCAAATCGATAGGTGGATCAATATCCTGACCATTTGATGAATTCACATTACCATATTCCTTACTTCGAGAAGCCATGATAATATCGAATTTAGGCTTTTTGGAGGAAAGAATTAAAACCGTATTAGAGGAAGTAGGGTCCTGAGAAACCATGTGAGTCACCTGATTAGGAAACGGGTCAGTTAACACAACAGGCGAAGTGGAAGATTTCAAGAATTGGCGAGGACAATCACTAGTAAAGTGCTCCTTGTTACAAATCAAACATGGATAATGAGGCTTTCATTTCTCATCAAATTTCTGACTTGTTTGTTTATCCGACTGTGAAGAATATTTCTTACTTTTTCCTTCTTCTTTTTTTTCTAAATTATGCTAATTCTATTATATAAACATACTGTTACAAAACTGCCTCAGTTCAACTGTGGGAGCTTGAAACTGGGCTTGATGTCCATGCTTTTAACAAAATGATGAACTGCCCATATCGGGAAACCAGTTCTGTCAAAAGAAGTTGCACCGCCCTTGAAAGGGAAACCGGTGGATAGTTCAGTACATTCAGCATAAGAAAACTAAAGATAGACGACACTATCATGCAGCTTCTACTACTATAGACAACAAAAACCAATTTATCATGCAGATGACGGAATGTAAATACCATAAAGAGCTAAGGCAGAGAGGGCAGAAGCGTGTGAGTTGTAGAAGGCTGCTCCTCCTCAATTCGACACCCGTATTGCTCCTCTGCGTCTTCAACAGCTTCCATATGAACGCCATATGTGCCTGAGAGATTTTCTTCCACTTGCATAGAGAGCTGACCCAGGATGGGAGAGACAGTGGCGAGGGGGGCGTCTAGACCGGTTGACGAAGTAGCAGCAGGGGCAGGCCGTGGGAACAGGGGAAAGGACGGAGGCTCATGCAATGGAGGGGGCTGAAGGGTCGAATCTTCACGAAGGGTAATGGTGATATAAGCAGTGATGGTGGGCCGATTGAAGGTGCAATCAAAGCGAAGCTTCGCTCTCTGCGAAGTTTGCTGAAGAATGTGGCTTCCAGAAGGACGGGGACCAGCGAAAGCAGGAGACAGAGGAGCGCTAGGAAGAGGAGAAGAGGGTTGATGGTCTTGGGTGAAGCCAGGAGGGCTATCATGATTGGTGGATAGAGCATCGCCATGACTGGAAGAAGGACGCTCACTTGCAAGCCTGCCCCGAATGGCGCCCCGGCGGCACCTCATACGGTGTCTTAGCCTAGGCATAGCAATAACAACAGTTGGAAAAGGCCAAAGACGAGGAGAGTCTGCTCGGATAGGAGTAGGAACACAGTGAGATCCAGGAGGGATATGCGAATTGGAGTTGGAATGATAGGAGGCGCTGTGAGAAAAGTGACACTCTAGAATTGTTTCAAGACAGCTGAGCAGCGAACAACGCCGTCCAGTGTGAGTTCGGGTACTGGGCTCTGCACATGCTGCTGGGTAAACACTGCGAATGGGTTTCAAGGAGCTGCGAACAGGGCTGGAATGATCTGGAGTGCTCGAGACAGGAGCCATAATGAATCTACTGAGCGTATCGAGGATGGAGAAGAGCCATCGCCGGAGAATTAAAGTCCTGAATGCAGGAGAATTTAATTTGAATTCAATGGAGCCACGAGGGGCCATATGGCCTCCCCATGCGAAACTCCTTGGGAGGTGCTCCGGGACAGTAGTCCCATCAAAACAATTAATCATCCGCATCCGGAATTCTTACTTTTTCCTTTACCTTTCTTCTTACCTCCCAATTGCAGCTGAGATTTACCTTTATCAGAATGAGCAACATTTATCTCAGAATTTAGGACTACGGATAAAATTATCTTCCCTAAAATGGGTGGCCTAGCCCAGAACAACAAAAAGATAAAGAAGCTAATGTTTTCCTTAAAGTAAATAGATAATGGGATGAAGCCTACCTTTTATCCGTCATATGCTTCACTCCTCTCTTGGCTTGTACACTCCAATCCGCTCTGATCACTATAATTATAACCTGAAAAACCAAACAATAGAAGCTAATGATCTACTACATCTATGTAGCATCATCTAGACACTTCATTCAATGGATAAACATGGGATCGAAATACATGAAATCATAACATCACATATAGGAAAACAAATAACTCTTTTCATTAATGGAAATGGAGTGAGTTGCAACCAAAATAGGAGTTGATATTGTAGAAGATCTCCTCCAAGTTTACTTGTCCTTATTTACCACAAAGTGTACCTCTATGTCACACTAATTCATGGAATAATGAGTCTCACAGAAGTAGCATGAGGGTATAATATATCTCCAAAATATAACCCCTAGCTTGTGGATGGCCACAAATATATAGAAGAGGATGGTAAGTTGGGAGTTATTATCCATTTACCAATCTAGGCTTGAGATCCACCCTTGATGGGAGGATGATCTCAAGGGACAAGAGATGAAAAATCCAAGGCAGGATAGGATAAGATTTGAGACTTTCATCCAAGGTAAATAGTTATAATAAATCCTAGAAGCTTCTAGAAGAGGAAGCTTCAGGATTCTTTTTATTTTTCTTGAATTTCTAGAATCAACGCACCCCCAACATAGGGCAAGATGTAGGTGACCATTCCACCCCAGTAAGGGAAAACCTTTAGGTGAATGCAAGTATCCAAGATATTAGAGTGCGTTGGTCCTTAAAATAACTTAAATGAAGCAGTTTCAGGCTGAAAATCATGGATTAGAAAGATTTTTGCTTAGGGTTTTGTGCAAGGATGATGACAAGGGATAAAAGGATGTTGATTGATCCAGTTTGTATGCCTATTGGCCAAATGCGACAAAATGGCTTATAAAAAAACTGACCAATTTATAATATCACGCACTTTATTTAAATCCATCTTCAATCCATCTTTAGAAATTAAAAAACCTAGATAAACGAACTCCTATTTCATAGAGTTTCACTTATTTAAATTCATAGACAATTTTTTTAGAACTGATTTTAAATGTTGTAGATGTTCTGCCCTAGTTTTGTTGTACACCAAAATATCATCCAAATAAACAATGACAAATTTTCCTTTCAAATCATTTAAAACTTCGTTCATTAATCTCATGAAATTTTTGGGTGCATTGGTGAAACCGAAGGCCATCACAATTCAATCATACAACCCATGATTTTTTTTAAATGCAATTTTCCACTCATCTCCCTCTCTAATACAAATTTGATGATATCCACTTTTTAAATCAATTTTTGAAAACAATTTTACTTCACTTAAACAGTCAATTAAGTCATCAATTTATGGAAGTGTAAATCGATACTCAATGGTAATTTTATTAATTTCCTTTGAGTCAATACACATTCTCCAACCTCCATATTTTTTTGGACTTAACACTGTCAACACATCATAGGGAGTCAAGCTTTCATTAATAATACGTTTTCCAATAAATTGTGAACCTATCTCTTTAATTATTCATTTTCTTATGGTGTCATTCTATAAGCAACTTTATTTGGAAAAGTACATCCTAGAATTAAATCAATGTGATGGTTGATAATTCTAACAAGAGGTAAACTTCTTGGTAACTCATCCACAATAATATCAACAAACAAATTTAATAATTTTCTAATTTCTTCTTAAAAATCATTTAAATTTAAGCTAGTAAGAATTATCCAGGGTTTCACAACTAAAGTAAAGTGAAATTTTTTTTTCTTTGCTTCTTGCAACAAATCCTTTCCACTCATAAGAAACAAGTTGGGACCTGCCTCTTCGTTGATTTCTTCATCTAGCAAAGGTAACAATACATACCTTTATCCATCCTTTTCAAAAGTGTAAGTATTCCTTATGCCATCATGTATGGCCCTCCTATGATATTGCCACAGTCTCCCCAATAACACATGGCAAACATCCATTGATATTATATCACAAATAAATTCATCCTTATGTTTTCCAATCTAAAAAAGTTATTTACACTTCTTATTAACCAACACTTAGTGTCCTCTTTATAGCTAAGATACTTTATAAGGATGAGTATGTGTGGTTATTTTTAAATTTAATTTCTCTACCATTTCTAGAAAAACAAAATTATTAGTTCTTCCACCATTACTAACAAGTAGCACTTACCTTTTGATTTACACATGGTTCAAAATAAACTTCTTCTTTGATATGGTTCCTTGACTTCCTTTTCAGCTTTGACCAACACTCTTTTCATTAATAATGATTCTCTTACTTTAGGAACCTCTGCAATAATAGTTGGATTCTCATCTTCTTCCACTACTTCAACAACATGGGCACCTCTATGACTTGTTGGTGCATTCTCAAGACAATCTCATGACATATGTCTGAGTTTCCCACATCTGAAACATCTATTTCGATAGTCTCTTCCATGAACTATACCTATAGAGAATTATCTTCTCCCTCTCGAATGACCTCCACTTGGTGATTGAATGTTGGAAATTCCTTCATCTTCTCCTTTTTTAAACTAAATTATTCCTCTTCCAATCAGTTCTCCTTTGCCTCTTGTAGGACTCCTTCCTTGACTCCTATAATTTTTTTAGAGAAATATTTTCTTCTTCCTTCAAGGGGACATGATATGCATCTTCAACAGTCTTTAAAAAAATTAATCCAATTTCATATTGAATATCAAGTCGCAAACCATAATATACCTAACAACTTTCTCAGCATCATCTTCTACACAACTAGCTCTTATTTTCAATTTATAAAACTCCTTTTTATATTATTTAATTGACACCAACTTCTATCTATGTTTTATGCAACCAGATCACAAAATAGAAGAAAAGATAGATCAACAACTTGAAAATTAGCCTCTTCGAGGGGGAAACCTCCTTTACATTACATAAATGAATAATTCTTGGATGATACAAATGAAAAAACCTCCTTGGTATGTATAGGAGTTTAAATGGCCACAATATAATTAGAGCCTATATAACAATAATAATGTAAGTGCACAACAACAACAATAGTGGGCTTCTATGGGGCACAAAAATAACAATATGGGGGTTACATGGGTACACAAATAACAATAATGGGGTTACACTAGTATTATAGGGACCTAACATGCCCCTCTCCTTAAAAAAAATTGTTTTCCTCAATGCTTGAGTGGTTCTAGATGCTTCTGTATAAAATTATCATCCTCCCATGTGGAATCTTCAGAAATTAAGTTCTTCCACTTAATGAGATAGTCTGAAATTGATCAATTTTGTAGTTGTCATTGTTTCCATGACTACTTCAAAATCCAATATGATTTTTTAATATGATTTTTTGAACTAGGATCTTGTCACCGATAACCTTCTTTAAGCATGAAACATGGAGAACTAGGTGCACCCGAGAAGATGCAAGAAGCTCCAATTTGTATGCCATAGTACCAATATTTTGCAACACCTTGTAAGGAACATAATGCTTAGGTGATAATTTATTATCCTTCTTAGCTTGCTTAAGGGACATTTGTTTGTATGGTTGTAGTCGTAAAAATACCTATTCACCTACGTCAAAACTTCTTTCACTGTGATGTTGATATTCCTATTATTTCATTCGATTATATTATAGAGTGAGGCTATCCTTAAAGAGTTGGAGAAATTGTTTTTGATGCTCAATGTGATCTTCCACTGCCTGAACCTTAAAATTTTATCTTAAATATGATGTGATGGACGGTGGATGATATCCATAAAGGGCCATAAATGGGGTCATTTTTGCTAGAGTATGGAAGGAAGTATTATACCACCATTCAGCCAAAGGTAACCACTTGAACCATTGTTTTTATTTATCATATAGATAGCAACGAATATATCCTTCCAATTTTTTTTCACTATATCGGTTTGTCCTTCATATTGAGGATGATAAGATGAGGCATGAGCTAATTGAGTACCAAGTCAAAAAAATAATTATGTCCAAAAATTTCCAGTGAAAATGGGATCTATGTCACCTACAATAATCTTTGGGTTTCCATGTAGCTTTTGAATTGTTTCCATAAATATAGTAGCAATTGTATTGGCTTTAAAAAAATCAAATAGTGCAAATAAGCATGCTTACTTGGTAAGTCTATCAACTACCACCATGGTGCTACTCTTTCCCTCAGACTTGGGTAAACTTGTGATAAAATCCATTGAGACCTCCTCCCAACGCTGACTTGGAATGGATAAAGGTTGTAAAAAACATGGGGACTTAATTGTCTGAACTTTATTTTGTTGGAAAACCAAACATTCTACCACAAATTTCTAAATATCAGATTTAAGCCCATCCCAAAAAAATTCCTTCTTGACACTATTGTAATTTTTTATAAATCCTGAGTTCCCTCCTAACAGAGAGGTCTGCAATTCCAAAAGAATCTTTTATTTGAATTGGGAATTCTTACATCGATAAAAGCGATCTTTGTACCATAATGAGTTATTTTTCCAAATAAATGTATAATAATTATTGGGATATTACTGCAACATTTGAATGAGTGTCCTCGCCTTTTCTTCATTATTCCATTCCTCCCTTGCTTCAGTTATCCAATTAGGTTGGATAATAGAAATGGAATAGATAAATGCTTCCACATATTCATCCCTTCTTGAGAGTGCATCTACAATAACATTTTTCTCCCCTTTTTTGTAGATGATTTCAAAATCATAACCCAACGTCTTAGTGACCCATTTTTTTCTCTTATGAAGATAATATTTGTTCCAAAAATTATTTAAGACTATCATGATTTTTTTTACCTTGAAGTGTCTTCCCATTAGGTAAGGACACCATTGCTTTAAGGCATGCAATATTTCCAACATTTCCTTCTCATATATAGGTTTATGTAAATATTTTCCCTTTATTGGACTACTTTAACAAGAAATGGGTCTTTCTTATTTCATTAAAAGAACCCCAATTCCATTTCTTGAGGCTTCACATTCCACCATAAAGTTTTTTGTGAAGTATGGAGTAGCTAAAATCAAAGCTTGGTACATTGTCTCTCTAATATGTTAAAATGCCTTAGTTTCTTATGGAATCCAAAAAATGCACATTTCTCAAGTAATGGTGTTAGAGGTGTTGTTATTTTCCCATAATCCTTACCAAACTTGTGATAATACCCTGTCAACCTGATAAATCCTCGAAGATGATTTAGGGTTGTGGGGATTTTCCATTCCTTAATGGATTTAATTTTGTTAGGATCTAACTGAACACCCTCATAAGATACAATATGACCCAAATATTCCACCTCTTGTACCCCAAAGAAACCCCAAAGAAACATTTGGATATTTTTTCATAAAATTTTTTCTCCTCTAATAGCTTAAGCACTATGTAAACATGTTGGACATGATCCTTCCAAGACTTGATGTAGATTAGTATATCATCAAAAAATACTAAAACAATTTTTTTGAGGAAAGGTTTGAAAATGGAATTCATCAAACCTTGAAATGTGGAAGGTGCATTAGTAAGGTCAAAGTCATGACCAAAAATTCATAATGAACTTCATGAGTTCTGAATGTTGTTTTCATAATGTCTTCATTCTTCATCCTAATTTGATGATATACTAAATGAATCCAGCTTGGTGAAGTAAATTTCTCCATGTAATTCATCCAACAATTCATCAATGACAAGAATGAGAAATTTATCTTTGAAAGTGAGCTTGTTGAGCTCCCTATAATCTGAACACATATGCCATGATCCATCCTTCTTGTGTACCAATACTACTGGAGCAGAGAAAGAATTTTTTCTAGGTTAAATTATACATGCCTCTAGCATTTCTGCAACCATATGTTCAATTTTACTCTTTTTGGCATAAGGATATTTGTAAGGTCTGATGTTTGGAGGAGCACTTACTTGAATCAAGTGAATATAATTATCATGATCATGAATAGGTGGAAGGCCTTTGGGAGCCTCAAATACCTTAGAATGATTGTTTGAGATTCTTTGCAGAGTTGGAGAAACAAATGCTTTTGATGTTTGAAAATCTAGTGAGCATAATTGTGTGATTATGCCTCATTGTTATTTCTTTAAAATATGTGTCATGCCATTAATGTTTATTATCTTCCTTAGTTTCCCTATGATTCCCATTGATTCAATTTCCTTTCCTTCCCAGGAAAATTTCAAGAAAAATCCTTGAAAATTAAAATCTATCATCCCCAAATGTTTTAACCATTGGAATCCTAATACAACATAAACACAACCAACTGGAATGGAAAGCATTGGAATATTCAATACATATCCCCCCATGGTTAGATTGATATGATGGCACTTCCTTGAGTAATTTTTAATTTTTCCATTTGAAACCATCAGTTGATACTCTGATGTTGGATATAGAATGAAATTCAATTCATTGGTTATCTTACAGTGAATAACGTTATGGGTACTATGAGAATCACACAATACTATTACCCTTTTTCTCTTTATATATCCTTCTACCTTGAGAGTTTGAGGAGTGGTAATTATTGACAACGCATTACAAGACATGGGTGGATTCACTTCTTCTTTCTCTTGGGTTGGTTCTTGGTGTATATCCTCTTTTTTTTGATGTTTATTGTTCCTTTTCTTCCTCTTCAAAATCTATGTAAAATAGTTTCTTCTCATCACACTTATGAACTTTATTGTATTTTCTATCACAATTGTAACAAATCCATTTTTATTTTTTTCCCTCCAGTTGTTGTGGTGTAAATATTGTAGGCTTTTCAAGGCTAGGAGCATCAAGACTTCCATATTTATAGTTGTAAGTGGTAGAATTCCTTTTTTTAATAACTTTACTTTCAAATTTTCTTGGCACCTTGAATGCCTTTTCCAATAAATTATGTTCCCAAAGGTGAACCTCGTGTTGGATGCTATCCTTTAAATTCCCTATGAAGACATCAATCCTATGAATCTTTGAAATACCTCAATACTTTGCATTAAACCTTTTTGTTTTATATTTATCAATTGGCTAAAGGATGTATTTCACTTTGTATCCTCATAATGTGTTATCAATTCTTCTGTAAAAATTGACCAAGTTACAAGTGATTTATGAGAACAAAGCCATTGATTCTATACAAATTGATTAGGTTATAGATATAAATATGTAATGAGTACGTTTTGTGTGGTGCACATCATGTAGATAAGAGTACTTATCCATCTGTGGTATCCATGTTACTGAATCCTTTCCATCAAAATTCCTCATATCGATATTTGGAATGTGGTGGGTATTAAGCCCAATGTTGGAATCTCTAAAATAATATTTTATATTCCTTTTGTCATCATCCTGATTTTCATGGAGTACCTTGTCACCGCTAGGAACCATTTCTTGTAAAAACTTTGTCAAACCTTCCTTCAAACACTCTATGTCTGATTTTAAACCGTTCTTCAAACCATCCATATTTGCTTCCATGTCATCCTCCAAACCTTCCATGTATACTTTTAAACCATTATTTAATCCATACATATTAGCTTCAATTTCATTTATGGTTACTCTTTGCGAGAGCGAGATTTGTTGCACTTACTCTTGTAATTTTGATATCATGTTTCATTTCTTCCTCTTCTTCGTGTGTTTTTGTAGATATTTTTCGTTGCTTACTAGGTGTGTGAAACTTTTTTTGTTTCAATGAATTTTGGAATTAAACAATGATATACATGATTCATTATTCCCTTTGAATCACTTCAAACTGATTTTTCAAACAAAAGTTATGCAAAATTAAAAAATATATATACACATTTTTCTTGTTTTTTAGGAGATCGATATTGAAACTGTTGTATCTCTGCAATTTCATCTCTCCAAGGTTTACAATTTCTTCCTATGGTATCCCTTTAATTCTTCTTTCCAATGCCACAAGTCAGATTGAGATTGGATTCTTCAAGATAAATTTATACCAAATCTTCCATGATGACTTGACTATGGACTAGTTCAGTCGAGTGAACTTGTATGGAATGCCACGTGTCACTATTTCAACCTTAGGCCCTAAAAATAATACACGAAAAAATAACGTACATGCACATTTATCCCCTTCTTACGAAATCCAAATTTGATGTTGTTATATAAAGTTATGATATTTTTCCTTAGTTCACCTGTTCGAGACTAAATTATGGAGCCTGCAAAAACCCTAAAGTCTTCAGTCGATATCTTATAAACATAGTGAACCAAGATCTGAAATTTTTACACAATTTTAACCAAGCTTTTGGATCCACTTGATTGAAATTTCATCTTCTAAATCCTTGCAAATTTTTTTTATAGAGAAAATTACAAGATGTCTTATTTGAAGCAGAGAAACCCTAAAATCAAAAGCTCTGACACCAAATGTTATGAAACTAGATCACAAAACAAAAGAAAATATAGATCAATGACTTTAAAATTAGCCTCTTCAAGTGGGAAACTTCCTTTACATTACATAAATGGATAATTATTCGATGATGCAAATGACAATACATCCTTGGTATATATAGGAATCTAAAGGATCACAATATAATAAGAACCTACGTAACAATAATAATGTAAGGGCGCAACAATAACAATAGCGGGCTTCTATGGAGTACAACAATAACAATATGGGGGTTGCATGGGCACAAAAATAACAATAAGGGGGTTAAACTAACAATAACAATAATGGGGCTACACTAGTATTATAGGGACCTAACACTAAAGTTTTGTATCTGTCTGGAAATATTAATCTGCCTAGAAAGATTAATATGATATTCCTTAGGTAAACATTTACCATTGAGTTTTGCAACCATTATTTCATGGTCTTTGATCTTAGCTTTTCATTTCCTCTTCCACTAAGCTTGTACTTCATCCCAACAGAGTGCAACATGACCTTTCAATATAGTTATTTCATACTTAACTCACTTATAGACTTCAAAATATTCATAATCAAAATATTTATCAAGAGTGTTTATCCAATCCATTAATTCATTGGCATTTAAATTACCTTCATAGGGAAAAAAATCCATTTTTGTTCTAGCAATTATCTTAGAAAAAATTTTCATTATCCTTACATATTTTTATTTTTCTCTTTCTTAATCACTAGAAGAATCTTCTCCAACATCACTGATATCTCTCACATGATTTTCTCTCCTCTGTGCAGTCGCCATCTGATACTATTTCTTGAAGTCTTTTTATTTGACCTTGTAAGGCCAAATTCGCTACATGACGCCCTTGACCTACTCCTCAACGATATGCCATTATTCCTTTTAATTAAACGAAATATGTTTTGATACCACAACTAATGTTGATTTGGTATTTCCAATGGCCCTGCTTAAATAATTGCTTCCCAAAATTTATACGAACAAAACTCAGTTATTCAAAAGCCAAAGAAAACTTTTAAAAATCCACTTTTATTAAAAGTTCTACAAAATGGCCAACCTATTCTACAATTTTAGTAGGTCAAGTCGGATCCCTCCTTTGACTTTCTATTTAATCTTCCTGAAGGGGTTGGGGCTAACTAACCATCAAGGCTAAACCATAGACTAATCAGAGGCTAGAAGTGGGGATTTTTTACGATGTCAAGTTTTCGAGTCCAACTAAGATCGGGAGGTTGGGGCCGACTATGTTATGGATAAGTTTGAGGTCAGGACCAATTTCAAAATACCACCAAAACAAAATGGGCTCGACTATAATTTGGGGTCGACTACTCTAATTAAAATACATGACTTTACGCGATCTTTGAAAGGCCTTACTCGGGGGTCAAGGCTCTAGACCAATTTCATAAGATGTGGTGAAATTTTGTATCGATGGCCCGAATTTGCCTCGAATTATGTGCCACTGCTTGAAACATAAATAATTCCTTTTATTTCCTTTTTTTGCTTTTGTTGTTGATTATGAAACTTTTATATTAAGAACGAATTGTTCGTATGGATTATTTTCATAACTATATATATGTACTAAAGAATCCAACGTTGAGACTATTATTCATTCAAACAATTTTCAAAGCGGAACTAATTCCGAGACAATTTGTACTACATTTTGGAACAAATTTAACATATATATTTCATAATTGATATGTAAAATCGGCTTGGAAGCAAATTGAATTAAAATAGAACACTAGTAACCATAATATATTTAATTCATTAAAGTCTAATTTAAGAAACCACACCAATCCACACTCACACTCTCATATTATTATAACCCTCTTCTTGTGCTATATAGCTTGTCTTTAATACAAATGAATAATAAGTTTAGATCCACTAATTGTGGATCTAAATCTTAAATCTAGAAAATATCCAAATAATAAAATGTTTATAATATCTCTCAGAATCAGCTACAACATTTTCTATTTTATGCAAATACGTAACAATTCTAACTAAATATTAATTCTCCTAATTTTTTTAAACAATTAAAATAAATTTGAGAAACCCACTTCCTATAGTAAACAAATTTTTTACCATCACAGTCAAAATGAATTTACTGATGGTGATGCTCCTGCATCAAAATATTAGGAAGAGGAGGAGTTGAAAGACCACCATTCTGAGGTGGTAGAGGAAGAAGAAGACTGCCTCCTGGAGGTGGAAGCGATGGTAGAGGAGGTAGAGAAAGAGGTGAAGATGGAGATGATGACAATGAAGAGTATCCTTATGAATTTACAATACAAGATACTAATAAAAAAGTTAACATGAATAATATCTCTCGATATGTACTTCCAAACTTCCATGGTATGAGGTCAGAATATTCAGAAAATATTCTTAATTTTGAAGTACTTTGTAAAATTTATTACTACTTACAAGATGCAAAAACTAAAATTATTTCCAACTACACTAAAATATGAAGCTCCTAAATGGTTCAAGGGACTAGGTACTAACTGTATAAGGTCATGGGATGATATGAGACAATGCTTTTTAGAAAAATATAAATATTATTTTATATAACATGATCTTAAAGAGGAAATATTTAAAATGATCCAAAAAGAAGATGAAAAACTTGAGGAATTTTTAGAGAGATTTGTGTATAATTTTGAAAGTGCCAAATTACATAAACTAGGAGTTGATACATTAAAAACCCTTTTATTTAGAGAAATCAGGGACGATTGGTTTGATCTCAATAATTTAATGGGTAAAGGGGATATATCCCAACTATCATTTGAGAAAATTTGTGAGTTTCACAATTACATATCAAGAGAAATGGAAAAGTATGGAAAACTCCCTCGAGACCTAGCCGTAGCAAGAGTAAGTAAATTAGCATCGATATCGGTAAGTCAAGTTGAACTTGGAAACTTGATAGATAAATTAAAAAAAACATTATTGGAAATATAAGTGAACAAATATATATGTTAAGAACAAAAAATAAGCAAAAATTTGAGAATGATGACTTATCTATATCCTATCCTAGGTGTAGAAAGAAGCATCCTTTGAGAGAATTCTCACTTGATAATCTTGAATTTTTGTCGTATGTGTGAAAACACACACTACAAAGGAGTGCCCATGATCTAAATTTATGCAAGAACGAAAAAAATATAGAAATAAACATAAACATAGAGATGCAACATAAAATATACTTCATTTCATTAATATCAAATAACTTAAATAAGCTTACAGACAAAATGGAAATAGATTAGCTCAGGTGATGGTAGCTTATCTCTAAGAAGAGATGTGGCTGCAAAATGCCTATGAACTATGTTACATTTAGGATCAAGGGCGTTTTTATTATTGAACAACATGGGAAAACCCTAAAAACCAAAAACCCTAACCCCAGGAGATGGAATGCCAAGAGTTTGTAGGTCCCGTTGGGGTTAGTTGGACATCAAAATTCCTAGGGTCGTAACTTGGTCATATTATATGTGTTTGGTGCATACAATATATCATCGGAAATATCTCTCCGAGTAATATAGGTTTCTTTGTTTAGGGGGTCAAAATTGCTCCGGAAGTTTAGGACCTGAAACAATTCTAAAAATAGTAATTGCTACTATAAACAAGGAAATTGATGAAACCGTGATCTGAAAATGGAATGTACTTGAAAAGGGTGCAAGGTATCCATTTTCATTTATGTAAATGAGTGAAAATACTCCAAATTTTAAATCTGAAAATGTGAGAACTTCTTATTTCTAATATAGAGATAGACTGTAGGGACATTTACCGGATATGTCACCTTTCAAAGAAAGGATGAATCCAGAAGCTACCTAGCCCTCTTACAGAATCTGCCTAAATAAATATAGAAGTAAACACTCAGACTTAATTAAAATGACCTTACTCAAACTTGACATGATGCAGAATTTTTGCTTGGAAGAGGTGTATGTCTTTTCTTCTGTTTATGTGTTTTAAGTTTATTTGTTTATGCTGAAACTTAACATGTATATCAGCAACATAATTCAGCCATAAAATAACAAAACACAACAGCAATATAATATAGGAGTTCACCCCAACTCTTGGGCTACATCTCCTTTGAGCTTCGTCAACATGACTAGACTCTTTGGGATTAAGGTAATAAAATTATTTTACAAGCTCCACACTTAACCAAAATGAATACAAAAATGATTCAAAGGGCTGAGAATACCATTTTAAATCCCTTTAATGGCTGTCCAATTCCTGCAAACAGCTTTAGGCTTCCATGGACACACATCCTTCTGTCGGTGCACTAAGCTTCTCTGAGCTTCTAAATGGCACAAAATCCCTCAGATTTCTGTTTCTCCTCCTGAAACCACTACTTTTGCATCCAATAATGATCAGACATCAAATACCAACTGATAAATTGCTTACATTAAGCACAACATCCCCAAAAATGGCTCTCCTCCACGGTTTGCCCAGGGCTGCCCACGACTTCATATCAACTTCTCGAGCTGTAGAAGTACTCAAAATGATCTGAAACCACTTCCATTGGTTCCATAATGACTGAAATAGTCAAGATAGAGTTTTTTTTCATCAAAAACGGCCTCCGGCTGCTCCGGTTTCGCCTACACACTCTGTTTGGAAAATGGCCTCTAGAACTTAAATGAAGCTTTTCGGCTTTCTAAAGTTCTTAACAGGCTCTGAAAAACATCTAAAAAGATTCAAAAGGCATGAAATAGCTAATAATTCCTATTCATTTACCTTAAACAGAGAAACACAGTCCAAAACACAACCTTCTCCTTCCAGGCCTTGATGGCTCCTTCATCTTCTTCGAAGCTTAAAACTCTGAAGATGACCTCTGTTAGACTTCAGACCTACTCCATTGAGTCCAAAATGTCAAAGAGACCCAAAATAAATAAAAAAATTCACTTCAAAAGGCCTTTCCTAGCCAAAGTTATGGCACATTTACTCAGACTGCCAGTTTGGCCTAAACCAGCTCCACTAAATGTGGAGAACTGGAGTTAGCCCCAGTTAAATTCGGCCATTCCACCAAATATGGCGCACTCTGCCAATTTTTCTGTCAGTAGTTAAGGAATAGCATTTAACGCTTGGGTGGTGCTGGCCACATGGCCGCATTAACCGTTGAGTTAACCGTTTGTTGAACTGTCCACCATTTTGGTTTACCGCTGGTCATGTTGATGGTCACATGAATGGGGGAGGGGACTTAGCCCGAAGCCCCTCCAAGACTTCGAAACTTCCGCTCCAACGTAGCCACGTGCCTTTGACTTTTACCTTTTTCAAACGAATGTAAAGGTTTGCCTTTCATAATCTTTTAAAACCCACGTTGAATGCCATATTACCATGACTTTAAAACATTTGAAATATTATGTTGCCACATTTAAACTTTAACATTATACCTTGGGTTTTAATTAATATGGATTTTTAAATTAATATAATTAATATATATTTTTTAATTAATATTTAATATATAAAAGAAAATTAATATAATATATGATTTTTTTAAAATCAAATAAAATATCAAAATTTTTAATATATATATAAAACATTAATTAATTTTTAATATATTAAAAATATTTCTCCACATTAAAATGATGAACCCATTCAGCATTAGAGGTTATTGGGCGATTTCAAAAGGCAACAAATTCTTCATACGGTAACGAATTTCAGTGCCGTTTGCAGCATTGGGATCGTATCGCCAAGGCCTATCCTGTCACTCAGGTTCCAAATCAATTTGAGAACTTTCATTTTTGAGATTTTTCCCAATATCAGATTTGAGCTCCTGATCAAACCGACTGGAGGTCTAGGTGGAATAGGTGGGTGTCCACAAATATCCACCTGTATCATTCCTCCCCCTTTAGGAACCAATGGTCCCCATTACATGCAGAGCCTCCATAAAGTGAGGAAATTTTTGTTGAATCTAGTCCCTGGTGAACCACTTGCACTGGTGAAGGAGTTGGCCTAATTTGAAAACTAGATATAGTTGTATTCTCTATTGTTGAGTGTTCTTGATCTGTGTGTCCATGATTTGATTAGTTGTGTCCTATTCCATGCAGTATTGGTTTAACTCTATTGGTGTGATTTTTTCTACAATGTGGGATGTGTCCAACAATGGTGGAAAGTAGGGATGAAGGTGGTCCACATTGAATACTGGGTGCAGACCAAGGAATGGTGGAATACTAAGCTGGAAGGAATTTTCTCCTACAGCCTTGGTGATGGTATATGGCCCATAATGTAGTGGATGAAGCTTGCAGTGGGCCCCAACAAGGCACTCCTTTTGCAAATGCAACCAAACTTTGTTGCCCACCTAGAACTTGTGTGGCACCCAATGTTGATCATGTCATTACTTATACTTAGCATTGGCTCTATCCAATATGTCATGGACCTGTTGATGGATGTTCTGAATGTGCTCAATGAATTTTTTCTCCTTGTCGGCTTCAGACTGGACAACAGTCGAATCTTCCTGAGTAGCTGGAAATGGTATGGCCACATCAATGTGACATAGTGGCTGGAATCAAAAGCCAACCTGAAAGGGGTTGTGGCCAGTTAAGCTGTGGAGAGATCGATTATAGATGTGATAGATATAGGGGAGGATTTCATCCCATGTACGTATATGCTTCAAGTTTTACATGTGCAGAATGTGTACGATCATCCTGTTGACGACCTCTGTTTGGCCATCAGTTTGGAGGTGGAAAGCTATGGACTTAGTGAGCTTGGTGTCCAGCATTGACCATATACTTTACCAAAATGTACTAAGGAAATTTTTGTCTCGATCTGAGATAATGGAAAGTGGGATCCCAAAGTGTACCCACACTCGCTCAAAGAATATTTTAGTAGTTTATTTTGTTGTGATATTATTCTTGCAGGCCGCCATAATGGCCATCTTATAGAATCTTTCGACTACCTTAAAATCACAGTCGTTTCCATGCTTGGTAGAAGGAAGGTCCAACATGTAATCCATGGAGATGGATTCCCATGGTTGAATAAGGGTAGGCAATGGAGTATATAGGCCTTGATTCTTGATGGTCGGTTTGGAAATGGCACAAGCAGTTTAGGATCTGATGTACTTCTTGATATCATGCCGAAGGTTCAGCCAATAGAAATAATTTTGAAGTACTACCACTATTTTCTCAACGCCGAAATGTCTAACGACTCGACTGTAGTGCGCTTCCAAAATCATCTTGGCACGTTCGCCTGAAGGAACACAGAGGTGTCCTAGGTGGAATAATAGTGCATCCTAGAGGTGAAAATATGGAACTTTCTTACCCTCTTGGAGTGTCTGGTATGTGTTGCCAAATTTTGAATCACATTTGTAGAGATGCATCCAACCCGAAGTCTCGTTCCCACAAGAATCGAACACAGTGGTTAGCGCCATGATCAAAGGTCAACTAAGCAGTCTGCAACATTATTGGTGCTACCCTTCCTATACTTCATGTTCAAATCAAATTTTTGTAGGTATGTGGACCATTTCGGATGGCGATCTTTCTGAAACTTCTCTTGTGTCTGCATGAAATTTAGGGGTCGATGATCTATTTGGATGACCGTTTCCTTCCCCAAAATGTAATGCTTCCATTGGCAGTAGGCCTGCACAATATGTCTCACTGTGATATGTCACTGGATGCCCCTGCTAAGTATGTACTGCCCCAATAGCATAATCATAGGAATCTGTCTCGATATCAAATGATTGTTGCAATTCTGGTAATGTGAGCACTGGTGTAGAGCAAAGGCAATGCTTCAACTCTGCGAACGCCTTCTCTTGTGATTCAAACCAAAATAATTTTGTTTTCGCTCCTCCCTCGGTGACTTGACTCAAAGGTCAAGTGATATGGGAGAACCCCAACACGAACCTACGATAGAAATTGGAAAGACCTAGAAATATGCAGAACTATATTAGAGTGGTTAGGGCTGGCCAATCTTGAATGACCTGGATCTTGGCTAGGTCCACATGCACCCCCTGTTCATCAATAATGTATCCCAGATATTGAACTTGGGTCATGCCAAAAGTGAATTTCTCCAAATTGGCACACAAATTTTGTTGTCGCAGTGTTTTGAGGACCTGTCGAATGTGGTGGAGGTGCTCTTCCCAACTCTACCTAAAGATCAAGATTTCATCCAAATACACTACCATGAACTAGTTAGTGAATGTTCGCAATATTTCATCCATCAGCCTCATGAAGGTCGCGGGAGCATTTGTCAACCTAAAATGCATGACCAGCCATTCAAAAATTCCCTCCTTAGCTTTGAAGGTAGTCTTCCACACATCAGAGGGTTTGATTGGCACTTGAGGATACCCAAAATTCAAGTCAATCTTGCTGAAATATTTGGCCCCCTTGAGTTGGTCCAGAAGGTCATCAATCTATGGGATCAGATAAATATTCTGGACAATGATCTTTTTCATCGACTGATAGTCAATATAGAGTCTCCAAGTCCCATCCTTCTTCTGCACCAACATTATTGGGCTCCCACAGGGCGATGAACTCGGCCAAATGCAGCCTTTCTGCAACAACTCCTGAATTTGCCTCTTGATTTCATTGTTCTCCATAATAAAGCATCGATAGATTGGTCCATTGGGTAGCAATGTGCCTAGGGTTAGATCGATGGAGATCCTGACCTGACAGTAGAGAGGCACCCCTGGAGGTGAGGTGAAGATGCCCCCTTACAACTCCACGACCTTGTCCATTTGTTGTTATTATGAAAAGGAGCCCTGTATGGAGGTCATGACCACAGTCTACTGCTTTCCTTGAGGGTGGATCATAAGGAAAACAAATTTCCCAGTTTGCAAAATGAGCTTACTGCATTTCTTCGTAGTGATCAAAGAGATGGTGGTAGGTGGTGCTACCTTCGGTATCCTGTAGAACTTATTACCCAAAATAACAATAACAACATGAGGCTGAGACTCATACATAGCATGTCACTTCCACAAGTATGGTTGGCCTAATAATACATCACAAAATTCAAGAGGAGAAAAATCACATAATACCTCATCTGTGAAGGGCTTGATGATGTAGGGAAAGCGACATTGTTGGTTGACATGGAGATACCATCCTTGGTGAAGCCACCCAATGGTGTATGGTTGTGGGTGTGTTGTGGTTTGGAGGCCCACTCGCTTCATGATCTCTGCTGAAATGATTTTCTTTTGGCTCCTGATGTCGACAATGAATTGCAGTGAGGAACCCTTCACCCACATCTGGGAATGGAAGAGGATCTCCCCCTCCTCTGGATCTTTGGTTTCTTCCTTTTGGATCTTGGTGGTGGCAATGATGGAATTGGGCTCTGCGTCGACAACCTACTTCACTTTGTAATTCCCCTTGTTGGGTTCTGACTCATAGTTAGAAAATGCATCTGATTCAGAAGCTTTCTTCGCCCAACACTCACTTGTGTTATGAGTGTATCTCTTATGGAACTCACACCATTTTCCTATGTCCTTATTTGGCTTCATCGTGTTTTTATTTGCTTGCAGCTTCAACGGGTTGTCCTAGGTCACCTCGCCTTGGCCTTTTCCTTTGTTCTATGTTTTGGGGGCACCTTTCCCTTGCTTCTGATTCGTAGATCCAAAGTCTCGCTTCTTCTGTTTGAATTTCTGCTCAATCTTAGTGGCATACTGGTATGCTGCACTAAGCAAGGAGATGTTGAGGAACTCCATTTCCTCCTAGATGTATTTGTGTAGACAATTGCGGTACTTAAGCACCAAATGTTTCTCTAAATATTTAATTCCCAAATTTTTGTGTAGGGTATGGAATAGATTCATCGTCTCATGCACATCTTGATCCCTTTGGTGTCGTAGCATATTCCATTGTATGTAATTGTCCTCATAGCTCCCCATAGGGTACTATTGTTCCTTGAAGGCATCTCGGAACCAAGTGGGTGCAGCCGAGAATAGGGAGGATTCCCCCTCGTCCTTTTTCTCACAGTAGGTTTTCCACCAATCCTTGACATGGGGGGTGGCTTTGAGGAGTGCAAAAGTAATCTTTCTCGATTGAAAAGTTCATGAACTTAAAAATATCCTTCTAATAGATTAAGCCATATATCTACCACGTCTGCATCTATTTGACCCTCAAATATAGGAATTTCAAATTTAACTTGTACCTTAAAAGGAGTGGTGCCTCTAGAGTGACTTCTAGTTAAATATGCATTGCCAGTGGGTAGTTGTCGAAGGATCTGTTAAAAGTTATCCATCATCACGTTCCTCTGTTTCTCGATGGCCTCCTTAAGAAATATTTTAATAGGATCTCATAATATCTCATATTTTTTCCTCCACCATGGGAGGACGTTAGGATTTGTGAGGCTGATCTTGCAAAGGTTCAACCAGATCGAGCCCTAACTCGTTATACCCCAATCTCATTGCGTACATGCAAAGAAATATTGAGAAAGAGTATATCACTCTGATATCACTGATAAAAATTTATGCAGGAACGTAATAAAATACAGAAATGAACACAAACACAGAGATGCAGCAGAAAATACACTTCATTTCATTAATATCAAATAACTGAAATAATCTTACAGATAGAAGGGAAATAAACTAGCTTGAACGATGGTAACTTATCTCTAAGAAGAGATGTGGTGGCTACATGCCTCTGAACTATGTTACATTGAGGTGAAAGGGAATTTTTATTATTAAAAAACATGGAAAACCTATAAAAAACCAAAACCCTAATCCCAGGAGATGGAACGCCAAGAGTTTGTGGGCCCCATTGGGGTTAGTTGGGCAGCCAACTTCTTCAGGTCGTAACTTGGTCATATTATCTCCATTTGGCACATATGATATATCATTGAAAATATTTATTTGAGTACTATAGGATATTCCATATGCCCTTTCCTATGGATATGGACCTATTTTGAACTTCAAAAAAACGTCGTTTAGGGGGTCAAAAATTCTTAGGAAGTTTAGGACCTGAAAAATGCTAAAAATAGTAAATGATGTTATAAACCAGGAAACTGATGAAACCAACTAGAGGTCTAGGTTGTTAGGTCCCTATATTACTAGTGTAGTCCCTTATTGTTGTTAGTGTAACCCCCTTATTGTTATTATTGTACCCTTGTAACCCCCATATTGTTATTATTGTGCCCTTAAATTATTATTGTTAGGTCGGCTAGGATTATAGTGTGGCCCCACTAGGATTACATTGTGGCCCCATGGACTCCTATATATAGAAAGGAAGTTTTGTAATTTGAATCATCCAACAATTGTTCATTCATGTAATGTATTGGAGGTTTCCCCCTCAAAGTGGCTTATTTCTAAGGCATTGATATCTCTTTTCTTCTCTTTTTGCAGTTGGTTTCACATAATTTGGTATTAAAGCTTTGAAATTCTAGGGTTTTGCTGCTCCAAATAGGTCATCGTGGCATTTTCTCTATAAAAATTTTTTCTATAAAGGTTCAGAATATGAAATTCTTAGAGTGCGAAGCCAAAATACTAAGGAACATCGTCGAAAAATTTCAAACCTTTTTTCGCAATATTTTCGGAGATATGATCTATGCAAGTAAGGTCATTTTGCACGCTCCTGAATTTAACCTAAACAGGTCATCATGGTATTTTCGTAATAACTTTTTTTCTACGAAGGTTCAGAAGCTGATATTTTTAGAGTGCGAAGCCACAATCCTGAGGAACATCGTCGAAAAATTTCAGACATTGGTTCGCAATATTTTCAGAGATATGATCTGTGGAAGTTAGGGTTTTTTTTTCATCTCAAAGAGGTGATTGTGGGAAAATCTTCAGAGCTCTCTCTCTGAGCATTAGATTGGAATGCTATAAAAAGTGGCCGCAAGAAAACAGACTATAGTTTTTGTTCTATCAATTTTAGAGCCAAAGGAGGAAACAGTGACAAGTGGCAAGTCATACAAGTTTTCTATACTGAACCAGTCCAAAATTGGGTCATTGTGGGAGATTGGACATAAATTTGCCTTGAAGAATCCAAATTAGATCAGACCTGTGGCATTTGAAAGGAGCTTCGTAGGGCTACTACAGGGCTGAATTTCAGATATTTAGGATTTTCAATTATAGAGATAATTCAATTTCAATATCGAGCTCCTCAAAAGCAAGTAAAAGGTGTGTATTTTTTTTTTCCGAATTGCATAAGTCTTGTTTGAAGAATCAAGTTGAATTGATTCCAAGGGCATATTGTAGAATAGATATCAGTATGGATTCTAAAATGGCCCCTAAAAAGAATTCAACACCCATTAAGCCTTTAGAAAGCTCTACTATGACTCATGAATACGAAGAATGGCAACGTGACACATCAAAATTACAAGAGCAAATGAAACAAATTTCGCTCTCGCAAAGAGCAACAAAAAATGACATGGAAGTTTTGAAGAAAGGTGTGGAAGCTAAGATGGATGGTTTGAAGAAAGGCGTGGAATCTAAGATGGATGGTTTGAAGAATGGCATGGAATCTAAGATAGATGGCATGGAAGGTGGCATGGAATCTAAGATGGATGACATGGAAGCTAAGATCGATGAGAAAATGGAAAACATGAAGAATGATCTAAAAGTAGACATGGAAGGTTTGACAAAGTTGATAAAATAATTTTTTCCTAATGGTGAAAAGATAGTAGAGGAAACTCATGAAGAGAACAAAATAAATGTTAATCATGATTTCATAAAATCTAATGTTGGCGGGAAGAACCACCATATTCCAAAAATGGATATGAGCAAGTTTGATGGAAAGGATCCTATAACATAGATACTACAGATGGAGAAATATTTTGATCTCCATAATGTGAAAAACACACAAAAGGTACGCATTGCAACTTTACATTTAGAACAAAATACATTTGTATGGTATCGATGGCTTTTCTCCCATAAAAAAATTGTCACTTAGTCAATTTTTACGGAGGAAATGATAGCACATTATGAGGATACAAAGAGCAACACCTTCTTTAGCCAATTGATAAATCTCAAACAAAAGGGTTTAGTGGGGGAGCACATTGAGGACTTCCAAAAATTGAATATAATGGTAACTGATATTCCAGAGGAACACAGGATTGATCTCTTCATAGGTACTTTAAAGGATAACATCCAACATGAAGTTCGCGTTTTGGAACCTGATTCATTGGAGAAGGCATTCAGGTTGGCAAGAAAAATTGAATGTAAAACTATGGCGACAAGGAAGCCTACCACTCACTTATATAAAGAGGGAAGTATTGCTACTCCTAGATTTCCACAACCTACAAGGTCGACACCACAACAATTGGAAGAAAAAAAGCAAAAGGGCTTTGCTACAATTGTGATATAAAATACACTAAAGGTCATAAGTGTGCTGAGAAGAAATTATTTTACATAGATTGTGAAGAGGAAGAAGAAAATGAACAAGAAGAGGATATACACCAGGAACCAACCCAAAAAAGAGGATATTCCAATTTATGCAAAAACAATAAAGGAGTTATGCATTAAAAGGCTAGGTAGAAAAAGAAAATAATTTCAAAAAGTTCAAGTTATTGGGAAAATAACAGAAAGCATGATGGGAAAGAAAAATATATAAAAAAATATCTAGATCCCAGAAGTCATATCATGAAAATTCACATTAATAATGTTTCAATCCCAAAAAACATTGATTTATTTAGGTGCAACCATAAATGCAATGAATAAAAGTACTATGGATGAACTACGATTAACTAATATTCAATATACACCCAATGTGTTACAATTAGTAGATAGATCTACCATAAAACTAGAGGGTATATTAGAAATATGTACTTGTATCCCTATATTTTTGGGAATATCCAATTTATTTTATGGTATTAACAACAAAAACCAATATGGGTGGTCATCCATTGATATTAGGTAGGCCTTGGTTAGCCATGACCGATGCATTTATTAGTTGTAGATCTGGTGACATGATAATTTCTAATGGAAATTTAATGAAAAAACTTACATTATATCCTCCACCTAGAGAAATTATTGAATTTGAAAATGAAGAATGGATTAATGATGGTGAAGAAAAATATGAATATATGCAAATTTTTCTAACTATCTCACAAAAAATTCCTTTTAAGCAAGATGATGATGAAAATTAGTTAATGCATGTTATGATTAATTGTGATTTTTCTCAATATCTTGAAAAACAAAGTTATTGTGTGAATATGTTAGCAAAAGGTTTTAAAGAAAATTGTAAGATTTAATATTTTTCATCACATCACTCTATGCTAGCACTATGGATAAATTTGACAGTACTCCTGTGAAAATTAGTCTAGGAAAACCTTAATCATTAATAACAACCTAGAATACACAATATGAAAGGAATTAATCCTAACACTTTCCTGCATTATATATACATACATGATAATGTTAGACCCATTAAACAACCTCAAAGAAGGATGAATCCTAATATTTTTTTGGCGTCCCAAGATAAATTGTTACATATTAGGGTGCATAATTCACATCTATCTTGTTCAAAAGATCATGGAGCAGTATAAAATTAATCCTCGGAAGTTTACTCCATATCATCCACAAGCTAATAGGGAAGTAGAGTCGAAAAAATAAATTCCTTTAAGTTATTTTAATCAATATATTTCATCTACATCGAAAACATGGGGCAGATAAACTTCCGAAAGCACTCTCGGCATACTAGACCAGAAGAAAAAATGCCACTAGACATACAACTTATGAGCTTGTTTATGGAAATAAAGTTCTACTTATAGAGTTCCAAGTGGAGACATTTAAAACATCAACAAAATCGGGGCTAGATTTATTTGAATCCCAAAATAAAAGGTTGGAACAGTTGAATGAGTTGGATGAAATCAAACAAAATTTCATTCCAAGAACAAACATGATTCAAGAACAAAGGATGAAATTGCATGATAAATTAATCAATATAAAGAAGTCCAAACCAAGTGATTGAGATATTTTATTTGATTCAAAATTTAAATATTTTCAAGGGAAGTTATAAACACACTGGTTAGGCCTCTATGAAATAAAATCTATCTTTGACAATGGGTCAACGAGAATAAAAACTATTGATGAATAAGGAGTGCATTTTCTTGTTAATGGGCATAAATTAAAATTGTAACATAAACCACCTAACAAGAGAGGAATTTATTCAAAATTTGCAGCAAAATTCAAAATTAAAATTTATGGAAAAAAAAATACCATTATCCTTCACCACCAAATGCTATTTAATTTCTTTATACACATATTAGCATTTGGTGGTGAAGGAGAATGGTCTCCTTTTTCCATGAATTTCAATTATGATTTCCGTTGCAAAATATAAATAAATTCCTCTCTTATTAGAGACTTATGATATATATATATATATATATATATATATATATATATATGAAAAAAAATGTATTGGCATAACTATACAAAAATTCGGATTGAAAACCAAGATTTTGGAAGTCATAATTTCCCTTCTTTTTCTTCAAAATTTGCAAAAAAAATATTTATATTTTCAGCATGAAGACCTTGTTTTTATTTGAAAAATATCATAAGAGTTATTATCAGCAACATAATCACCTTGTCTTGCAAATATTTACATCATATTTTCAGTATACACACAATATTTTCAGCCTAATAAATGTCTGTAGCCAGAAGGAATTTAAGTACTTGTCTAGTTTCATCAGAGATCCAAGCAACAGACAAAATCCAATTTTTACATCAACAACAATCATAAGGAATAAGCAATTTCCAATCATCCTGGAAGGTAGCAAACATAATACATGTTAGTTTGGTTTTAATAAATACAAACTATAGACCTAGAATATCTAGACATGCATATATTTTTTAACCTTAGCTCAATAAAAGGCTTATTCAAAAGCCCCCATACTCATAAATAATGGAAAAAAATATATTCCATATTTTTCTGACCCCCAAATAATGTCATACCTAATTCCATTTATTAACCATTGAAACATTCATAATGCATTAATCATAAAATCATTTTGGTTTTATTGATAAATCATATAATTATTACAGGATTAGACAATGTTATCATTACTTTACTACCTCCTATATAATTAATGATCCACCAACTTTCCAAATTTCACTCCACTATAAAAAAAGACTTCATATCATCCATCATTGAAACCATATTTTACCTATAGTAATTGACTCAAGGTGCATTTAAAAGCTTGTAATTTTCAAACCCTTAGATATAGGCATCATTGTTCGATAAGAGCTAGTGGGAAAAAAAATTCTTGAAGCATATCCGAAATGTAAAAGTTATTTACAAAGGGTTGAATGGTTGAAGTTTTTCAAGAAATTTAGTGGCCACCATGTGGAAGTAACAAGGGAATTTTCTTGGGCTTTTAACGACGTTGAGGTAGAAATTGGAGACATCAGGTTAAAAGTGATAGAGACTTTTCTAACAGAAGCTACAAAGCTACTGAGGAGAGGGGAGAATTGATTCAAATGTCAGAGAATCAGGTATTATTTATGGAAGATTCTATTTAAAAGCCCTAAGATAGATGTCACAAGTTTGACAAAAGAGATATCAGTGTCAGCATTTAAGAATAAATGGAGAAATCTATTTTATATCCTACAAAAGTTCATAACATGTGAGGAAAGGTATCACAAAGTATTGATTTATCACATGAGACTTCTAATGCATTTTTAGAAGGGAAAATAAATCATTTTAGATTATTATTTGATTATAAATCTTAAGAAAATGGATTTCAATATACAAAGAAACTCCAAAAATATAGACAAGAGCCTTTATCATTTTGGCTTAGTAAAAATTCTAGTTGAAACTCATAAATGATAATTAGTAGAATTTTCTTATAAGAAATCATTTTAAAGAGATATCTTAAGAGATAGAAAAGAATGGTTCAAAGAGAAAATGAAGAAGGGCTAGGGTTTTGATTTCAGAAACCTGAAACCCTGATATTACAGAATCAAATTCAAAATTCATGTAAGCATCAACATAAGAAAAAGACTCAAATTGTGCCTATATAGTGAGAGGATCCTATGGAGAATTCAATACTAAAATTTGAAGAAGTTCCTAAGAACAATGAAACTCTAGTTTTCGAATTTGCTAAGCAAGGAGAGTCATCAAAATCAAAGCAAGTAAAAAGATAGAGTATGAGACCAAAACAACAAACTAAGACTCAGAAGAAGATAATTTTAAATAGAGAGAGACAATCAACAAAAACAAATGATAAGACTCCAGAACAAATAAATCATGATGTCGCCATCAGAAATGTTCCATAGAAGAAATTAAAAGGAAAAGTTTCAAGGATGTAAAGGATAAAAAAATAAAAAAATAGGTATAGAAGGGGAACTAGAAGCATGAAACAAAAAGGTAATGAGAATAGCCTTGTTTCACCTAAAACAATGGAAAATTCAAAAGCATCCAAGCCTAAATCATCATCAGCAAAGCTCGAAGGAGAGAGTATATAAGTAAAAAAAATCAACAACAAGTCTATGTCTACATCAATTCCCTAGAACAAGAGGCACATAATGAAAAGGTACTAAATTAATCTCATAACCTTAAACATTCTTTTGAAAATGACATACCAACACCTCCAATTCATATTTCAAAACAATGTGATTTTCCTTTCGAAATTCCTTTGGGAGAGGATATCATCAAATATTTAAAAGGATAGGTAGAAGAAAAAGTTTTAGAGAGACACAACAAAAGAGATAATGAATTCCTTAAATGTCAAAATCACAAGATTCTCAAAAGGATGTATCACTAGTACCATAAAAATTCCACTACACTAACATGGAACTACACTTAAAGATTAAAAGATTCAAGGAAAATGTGGTGATGAGAAAATAAATATGGTCCTTTGCAATGAAAAATAAGGGTACTCAAAATAAACTTGGCATTCTCATCCAGGCATCCAAGGCCATACTTTGAATCAATAATTTGTCAAAATAATTGTAATTTTGTCAAGGTGCATGAGGACATGCAATATCTTAAGTGTGGGGAATGATGGGCCTAGGAATTAATATCTTTTTTTCAATATGCTACTTTATCTTGACCAATTTTACCTTGTATAAACCTTCATTATCATCCTATATACATCATTTTTTCAAATTCCACATGAAAATTTTCAATCTGAGCTGTAAAGGTTACACAAATGTAATAAGTCCATTATTCTATAATTTTATATATTTTTCTTTGTAAAACGAGACTAATATGTAAGTATTGCATAAATTAACAATTTATGTATATCCTTTATTAAACTATAGAAAAATCCAAGGTTATCACAAATCCTAAGTGGTGGAGTTGAATGAAGCACATGGGTGTTGAAAATGCAACTAGTTTTGGTCTTCATAATTGTTGTACTCATTTCAATATGCACCATACGTAATAAACAAGAGCACAAAATAAAAAATTATTATTATAGAGCATAGATTTCATGCTCCTTATTGATGGTCTTCTAGGTAAAAGCATGTTCTCCATGCTTCTAGATTTTTTTATGTCTTACGATATATTGTCATGAGTCAAAGGAGTCAACATCATGTTTATAAGACCCTTTCGAGAAATTTGTAATTGTAAAAAGAATTATTTTTTAGTATAGAAAATATGGGAAACTCAAAAAGTAAAATTCGGCCCTGGCATTTACAAGTTGTCCCAAATGAGTTAATTATACCCATTGAGAAGGCTATATAAAGGAAGTTGTTCAACCTCATTTTGCACTCACTCACTCAAGAAGCTCATTCTCTCTTGAAAGGTACTGAATAATCCAAAGGTACATAACAAGGTGTGGAATAGGCCAAAGGTAAAAAATCGAGTGTGGAACAGGTCAAAGGTACAAAAATGGGTGCATAACAGGTTGAAGGTATAGAACCAAGTGCAGA
Organism: Pinus albicaulis; assembly: GCA_034641835.2. Lineage (NCBI taxonomy): Eukaryota > Viridiplantae > Streptophyta > Pinopsida > Pinales > Pinaceae > Pinus > Pinus albicaulis. The sequence continues at coordinate 1,584,160,010 of CM076582.1, read as the reverse complement.
ATAGGTCGAAGGTACAAAACTATGTTAGGTTGAAGGTACAAAACTGGGTGCATAACAGGTTGAAGCTATAGAACCGGGTGTGGAACAAACCGAAGGTAAAAATTGGATGTAGAACATGTCATAGGTACAAACTTGGTTGAAGGTGCAGAACTAAGTAGAAGGTGCAGAACACAATGCAGAACTGAGTTAAAAGTTGAAAGATGTAGTTGGTTGATGTAGGTTCAAGGAATGACTTGTTGGAAGGGTTGAATAGGTACTTGGAGAAGGACTTGATCTAGGGTTTGGGTCTTTGTGTCTACATTGAAGCATATTCTAATAAGAGAAGAGTTTTTTGGTTTTCCCTTGGATGGGTTTTTCCCAGGCTTGGAGTGTAATTTCTCTATGCTCTGTTTTTATTTCGTTCTTGATATTTGTTTGATTGAAACTTAGATATAACTAAAGCACACAAGAAGAATAACTAAGTGCATAAGAAAATATTAAGGTTAAGGAAAATAAGATTTAAATAATTTTATGCTTTACATTTTCCAACATGGAATTAGAGCTAAGGTGAACAAGGAAGGCAGTTGGAAGGACACAAGAATGATTTTCTTGTCAAGGGGGAGGAAAAAGGAAACTCTCAAGGAGTGTATCTTGAAGGAATCTAGTTAAAGACTCATTGGTAGAATATATAATGATCTAGGGTTCCTACATTGAATAATACCACAGACTACATCAATCTTGCAAGAAGGGTGTTGATATCGCAAGAAAAAGTTTATTTGGAAGACATTAATCTTGTAATAGGTTGGTGGAAGAATCTTAGGGAACATCTTTCAAGGAAGTCTCTTCAAAGATCGTGAAGGCATCTAAAATTTTGGACACATCATCAAGAAGAATCTTCATTATCAAGTAAGTACCATATTATTACGTCATGTCTGAATCTATAGTTCATATGGGTTCTTTCTATAAGGAAATCAATAAGCTCATCAAAGCATCGAATTATCTAGCATGGAAGAAAAGGATTGACCCGATACTCACAAATCGAGAAGTAATGGAGTAAGTTAATAGGGAAATTACTGAACCAAGCAAAGATAAGACACAAGAATTATAAAAGTAAAATAAAGGGGCAGTAAGGGCTCAAAGGATCATAGTTGAATCAATTACGGATTCTATTGTTTCGTTTGTTACAAACTTGAAGAATTCCAAGGATATGTATGACAAGCTAATGAATTTACACTTTGTAAGTACAACAGGACAAAAGATGTATTTGGATAATAAATTATTCAGAATGAGAAACAAAAGGATGACGATGTGACATCCTTTCTAATGAGAGTCTCTCTGATAAGATACCTTTTTCAAGGACTTGGGGAACCAATTATTGATTCAGAAGTAATTATATGTGTACTTAATCCATTGCGACCAAAATGGAGTAGCTTTGCAACAAGAATCTACTCCAAGAAGGATTCAACTCCCTTTGATGAGCTGTGGGCCCAATGAATATTGGAAGAATCAAGGATCAAGGTCAAGGATGATATTGGATCATATGAGCAAACTCAATCATTTCAAGCCCAAGTCAAGAAGCTGAAAAAGGGAAGGTTTGGAAAGTCCAAGAAGAAATATATGTACAAAGTTCAATTCTTTAAGTGCAATGAGTTTGGACACTTTAAGAGCGATTTTCCAAGAAAAAAAAAAACAAGACAAAGGAAAGGAGTGAAGCTCATGTAGCTGAGTAAATGGGAGAACCAGAGAAGAAGCCAAAAATGGAAGAAGTAAAGGATATTTACTATTGAAGAAGGCACAATGGCATTCAAGTTTTCTATAAGTTATGCATTGTTAATCTTGATTATGTATAGCATCATAGAGAGAAGCATATGATAATAACATGTATAGAATTTACATGATTTATTTTCTTTGTAGATATCATCTAGATAGATGGATAGATAGACCATATTTTCATAGTGTTCATCCAAGTATCTAACATTATGTTAGAGGTAGTCATCTTGATTAAGTGGAAAATAATTATCCTGGAAGAGCCTTCATTGTGGAAGGTTCTTGGAGAAGCACTATGACAAGGATAGTAGAAATTCCATGTAATGTGGAATAAATATTGTTGAAGAGATGAAGGAATGCAATGGGTTAGGTTGTAGGGTCACTTTAGGGAAAATGGCTAGATGATTGGGTAAAAGCATAAGACTGAATGTTGGATGGAAAAATTTGGATAAGGTTCTTATGTATAAGAAAGTTGATCATAAAATATGCTTAAGTGTATGGATATATGATGCTGGAAAATGATAGTATTTGACTTACTTTAAATAAAGATTAGTAATTTCTCCATAATATGTAAAAAATGATTAACATCCCGTATAATCTCTAAAAATCGACCTGAAAATTTTCTCTCGTATGGATGGTTCACATTCCCTTTCTTTCCCACTGATCTCTTTCTTACATGGCATGGCCATTCAAGTTATTAAGGACATTTTTGTTATATCTATTGCATCCTCCTACACTCATTGGAAATATGCTCACATGCTCAACCTTCCGACACATATTTTCCAAGAATGGTCAGATTATATTCTAAAATTGCAGCTAGTTGGGATTTCGCTATCCAATTCAGAGGACTAATTGCAATGGAATGGTAGTTTTCACAAAGGAAAAATCCTATTAAAAGAGGTTTATACCATCATAGACCAGCTTGTGGTTTCATATCACAACTTCTCTTGGTTTTCCAGGACGTGGAGATGGCATGTGCTTCAAAAGCTCAAATGCTTCCTTTGGCTTGTGGATCACAATCAAATATTAACTTGGGAAAATCTAGCCAAATGGGGATTTAAAGGCTTGTGTTATTGTGGCCTGTGCAGGGATCATGGAGAAGATATCTCACACTTTTTCCTTCATTTCTCTTTCTCTTGATCAATATGGTTAGGAATGCTTATACTTCTTGATTCCAAAGTTGTTTTGTACTAGTAAAACATCACAAATTGCCTCCAACTATGGTTCGTTGTCAACAAGAATCATATTTCTCTCCCCTTATTTCTCCTGTGGGGAATTTGGTGGGCTCACAATGTCCAAATATTTGAATGTGTACATTCAGAAGTTAATAGGACGTTTTCTCGAATGCAACATTCTACAAGGAATTCTTCATAGCGACCAATCAGACTCCTTTCTCTCCTCGACTTTACAACGATCTGTGGTATGTCTTCCCTATCGGTTTATTTGATGCAGCCAACTCATTTGAATCTTATGTTAGTTACATGGTGACTCTACCTTGACATTTCTCATCATTAAATATTTTCCTGGCACAGTGGTTCGGGCTCTAATACCAAGGTTGAACTACTAGAACTATGGGGCATCCTTCATTGTGTTAAATGGATTGGCTTGACAGAGATTTCTATTTTCGGGGATTCTAAGTCATTGGTAGATTGGACCAATGAGTGCTTCAATATTTAAAACACCTTCTCTTCTCAATTGGAAACATAGGATCATGGTTTTGACTCAGTCCTTCCGAAATATCCCTTTCACACACATATTTTGTGAGAAAAACAGAAAGGTCGACGATCTATCGAAGAGTGGATATTATGTGGCCCTGGGTCGATCCACTTTTAGGAATTCGACAAAAAGGTTTTGTTGTGATCTGGACAGATCATGCTCTGAAGGCTTTGTACTTTGTTCTCACTTTACATATTTTATGCCTTCTCCATGACACACTTTGCTAGTATTTTTATTTTTGTCTAGCTATTTATACTTTTGTCATATTTTTCTAGTTTTTTCTAGATAAAAATTATGGTCATACATCTTAGACAGTTTTGGATTAGCATTAGAGAAATTTTGAGGCCTAAAATAGGCCTCCTACGAAAAATGTACAACCAAAATAAACTGTATAAGAACCTATAGGATTCAAGATGATGATGTCAACCACGGGGGATGATTCTTCATTTTTGGGGTAAAAAGGTAAAAAGATTAAAAATTAATAAAACAATAAAATTACTTTTTCAACTTATCCCCCTAAGGTTTTACTTAAATTTCGAGTGGGAATACTTGTTGGTTGAAAATTTAATTCTTCATCCAAGGATTACCCATGTTGCATATTTTCGATAGACCCTACTACACGAAAAATGAGAAATACATGAAAAATGTGATTGCAATCACGTTTTTCATGTATTTATCATTTTTCATGTAGCAGGGTCCATTGAAAGTATGAAACATTAGTACTCCTCGTGTGAAGGTCCTATAAATTATTTTGATCAATTGATGGTTATCTTTTTTTTATCCGATGGGATATTGTAAATAATATTTCCATTCTATAAATTATTTTTAGTATTTGAAAGAAAAATTAAAAAAAGAAGAAAGAAATAAAAAATAGAAAGACAAAAAAAGACAAAGAAAAAAGAAAAATAAGAGGGGAATAAAAAAAAAATACATACATATATATATGTGTGTGTGTGTGTGTGTGTTTGTGAAAGGAAATAAATAAAATAATGATAAAAACCCCATAGGGCATGCCAATTAAAATGTCGCCATAAATTTTCAATAAATGTTTATTTGAATTAAACTTTGTGTTTATATATTTTAAATATATATTAAATGAATTTTTGTTGTGTTGTTGGAACCGTCGCACATCGATCAACGCCCAAGATTTTCCCCGCCCAGATAAACTACGGTGAACAGTTTTCAGACCCCCCAACCCTTCAGGACTTAACGGAGGGTGGGGGTCCTGAAAAGTGGGCTTTTTCAAAAACCACCCACATAATGTGTTAGCTCCTTAAGGTTTTCGAGGGGTCCCTTCCCAAAACCACTTACCACTCCTAACCCCCCCCCCTTACGAAAAACTACCACCCCCTCACTCTTTTCACCCATCACCTCTTCCCATCTGCTCGTGACACTTGTCATATTTACCGACATCCACGTCACTCCCTCCCCACGTCACCTGATTGTTAACTCTCAAAATTACCCGCCAAATTACAAATTAATGTTAAATCATTAAAATACTTCCCGCGAATTGACTCGTTTTATAATTAAATTCCTCTGCTCCTGAAATGGTTATAATTTCGTTATAAAAACCCCACATAAACCTGCAAATTCTTCCCTTTCAACGCTCTTTCAATATGTGTAGGTCAAGATCGAGCCATTATGAAGCTATCAAGCGCCATCTGTTAGTCATCCCTCTGCAAAATTCAACCAAACAAGCAGTCTGGTAACTCTTTTCTTTTGTTTTTCCTTTGTAATTGAAAATGTCAACGTGAAAGGGAAAAGGAAATATTCCCAAGGAGGATCCCATGATACCCCATGTCCCTCACCTTTATAGAACCCCCCTAATCGATATCCAATACACATTATTTGATACCCAGTGTGAGTTCGATCTATTTGAGTTCCATAATTGGGAAAAACGAAAATAACTAGATCACATTGATGATTTGAGCATCTGAGGATCCTTTATTCCCAAATTCATCTTCCCTCAGACACATTTTTTCCCTGATTTCTCTTCCTGGTGTCATCTTAGATACCTCCCTGGCCAAAAAGCAGTAATTTCCCATAATAGTGAGGTTCTCTTTTCCATTTCTCCTGAGAGTATTTTCCAATCCTTACAGATAAATCCCCATGCATCCCTACATCCTTTTTCCACTAATGCATTAATTGAAATATATAAAAATCTTACCTTCCCCTAGAGAGCCCACATTTTTGCATGATTTTTACCTAAAAATGTTGAGTTTCCCAGAACAAATCCACCATACCATGTTTCCATTTTCCCATAAATGTAAAAACAAGTAATTTTTATGGTTACTCGCTTACTAGGATATTATATAGACCAGTGGGTAGATTAATTAGTTGTAGGATTCTTATCAATATGTAAAGTTGGGAAGAAACCTTCAGTTATTTTTCATTACAATCAATTCTTGTCTAATATCATGCATGATCAATTTATGAAGTTTAAAGTTGAAGGTGTGTTCAAACACCAATCCGTTTTAGTGTATCTCATGTCATTTCACTGGGAAGATAGATTTAAATTCCCATTAAAGAAGGTGGATGATAAGGGTAACCCATTATCAGAAATCCATTGGACTTCTCCAGTTAGAAATAAATCAAAGTATTCATATACTGAATTTGTGGATAAGTTTCTTCATACATCTTTGTGTCTACTTAGCAATAATATCATCCTAAGAATCTCACCAGAAATCAAGAAATTTTTGGATCTTTCAGAGCTGTCAAAGGTTGGAGAGAAGTACTTGTACCAGAACTATATAGAAATTAGAATTTATGGACCACAACTTCCTCCCTACAGACTACGAGTATTTGTGCCAGTCAATATTGTTTCACTAGAATACACCAGAAGGATGTTGAACATGGATGAATTACACTTTGTATCTAATTAGAAGAAGGCACAATTCAAATTCAAGGCTCATGTAGGTCCCTACATTGCAAATGCTAGAGCAACAACAAAGGAAGTGGAAGAAATTTTGAAACAGATGAAACTCAAACTAAGATTCACATGGTCCTATGATCCTCTAGGCATAATTTCAAAGGTAAGATTTTAACAAAAGAGTACTCCATCTGCACATACACCGAGGCCAGAGATTGAGCAATACGCTAACCAGGAAGAGTGGACTGAAAACACCTTACAAGATGATGAAGATCAGCTTGTCAGTAACACTTCTTCACAGAATCTAGTTCCAAAAGATAAAGATACTAAAATAAGCATAGAAAGCATCTCTCCCATCGATTGACAGTCATAGGATTTCTGAGTTTTTAAATGGAGAAATGAGAAAGAAGATGAACCCTAAATATAAAATCATCATCGACATTGTTGTTATGTTAACCCTCACCTTATAGGCACAAAGGTAAAACTCAAGGTAAATGAAGAAAATCCATTGGAGGTGTAAGCAGGCCAAGTAAATATAGGGGAAGTATGGTATGCAAGCCCTCCCCTCATGGTAAGAGCACGGACAAAGGAGCCGATGGTGCTTCACAGCTAAGCAAGGTGGGGCCATGGGCGATACATGGGACAGTCGAAGAAAAGGCGCACGTGGAGGGATTCCAGGGGTACCAAGGACGTTGTGAAGAGGGCGAAGGAAGTTTCAACCATTCCTTGGGGTGGTGGAGTGTCACAAGAGGAATTCACAGGCCCCTGCCGGAACCATTCAGTGGACCCCTCGACAATAACAGGTGGCGTTATTTAAAGCAAATGTAAGGTAAGTCAGGAAAGCTGGTACACGACCAATACCGGTATTAATCTGACGCATGGCTCACACCTACCCAGCTCCTAGTAGCCAACAGCCTAATGCCACGCGCCCCATTGTTGACGTCCTTATGGCGTTAGCCCTACAAGTTTACACCCTAACCTCGTTTTTCGTAAATATATGGCCTATTTAACCCTGTCTTACGCCCATTCTTGGTAAAATACTTGTTTTTAAAAACTTGTCATGCAGTTAAGCTTGAACTGCAGCACCAGGTCGCTTTCAACCCCCACATTGCTTTCCCTCTTGGGTATTCCTCACTAGTTACAGGTATTTAGTTGTTCCCCCACCTTACAGTTTTCCTTCCGTTTTACTTTTCAAGATGGTCATGGGGAGAGCCAAGCCCAGAAAGTCTGAACCTGAAACCCCGCAAGCCCTCAGGGTAGTCCTTGGACCTGAACCTTTCATTGACACACAAGCTCGTATCCGTGACCCTCAATACCCTTTTAGTGTCTCTCGTGTCAGACTTGACCTATTAGAAAACCATGTGAAGGGCTAAGACAAGTTTAGAGTCGTTCAGTCAGGCCTATATTACCAAATTTCTCCACCCACCTTTCCAGTTACTGAGTTCATATGTTGGCTCACAGATGCCTATGATGAGCACAGGGATGTATTTCTTTCGGCTTAGAGAAATACAATTTTTCATATATCTCCCAAGCTCATTAAGGAAGCCCTCTGTTTCCCCCACAACCAAATTTATGTTGAGTTCACAGAGTTGTCCCTGTCCCGTCAGTTTTCCAAGTTGCGCTTGAATAAGCAAAGTGAATTCCTCTCTTTCATTTTAGATTCTCGTCTTACGACTATCCCGACTTCAGATATGGTGCCATTGACCACATTCAGAGACAATATCCAGCCTATTCTCACTTTCATCTCAGGGTTACTAGGTCTTAGGGAGGTCGAGAGGGTGTCAAAATAATGTATATCTCTCCTTTGGCTCATGTCGCAGCAGGGTGTTGTTTTACACATCCCCACTTTCCTGGCTTCAGCCATTCAAACCCAGTTCCAAGAGCTACCCTCTTCGGGGGCTTTCCGGTTCTACTTAATGGTGTTTTACCTCTTCCTGTTTGAACACGCTAACGAGTTCGAAACTGTAGGCCTCGAAAAGCTTTTGAGAACGAACAGCCAACCAAGAACTGTCTTTGAGTGGAATGTATCAGTGCGTCAACGACCTAATGGGAGGGGTTATACAAGGTTTTTGAATGATTTCATGATCATTTCCTACACCATACTTCATGATAGCCCTCCGCCCAAGATGTTTCTCGAGCAGAAGGATTGGCTGCAGTTCGATGATGAGGAGAGCACATGGGACTGGTACCTGTTTGACGACTACACTGAGATCAGAGTCTATGGTGCAAACGTACCCCCCTACCACCTGTCGTTGTTCCATGATATGCGGATTTTCACCCTTGAATACATCTGTCAAACCCTGAAAGCGGACTAGTTCCACTTCATCCCCACGAAGAAAGGCTACATTCTCAAGCTTCCTACCACTATCGGCCCCTTCACTGTAAACTCAAGACACGCACTCTCCATAATGGAGATGTTGCTTCAGGGGATGGATCTAGTACAGGGGAAATCTTGGCCGTATGACTCAAAAGGAATCATTTTCAATAGGAAAAGGAAGATTAAGTCCACTACATATGTACATGAGACTAGGCCCTTCATTGAATGGAGAGCTAACCTTGATACATGGCCTTTGGCTTCGTAGATGGAGGCTGAATCTTTGGCTGCAAAAGGAAGGGACAACACTGCTTCAACGGGTACAGACAGAAGAGGGAAGACTGATGAGGTCGATGTTTCAGGGGAACAAGAAGGTATGGATACGGGGGAGGGATCCCATCCCTCCAAGAAGCATAGAACTGATGAGGTGGAGATTATCTGGGAAAATATTCAGCAAGAGGAATTGATCCGGTATGAGGAGGTTGATAAGCGCAAGGCTAGTTTCATGGTAAATTACGATGGAACTTCCTCTTCGAAACCATTTGGGACATCACAAGCCATTTCAGTCAATAGATTCGAAGTAACGGAAGAAATTGGAAATAGAAATCGGACAGTAAGGGAGAAACTCCGAGAAGAATTGGCCGGGTTTGTGGATAAATATCATACTCAGCTCACCTCCGAGCTTGATATGGAAAAAGAACAATTGATAATAGCTATCACAGAGGTAGTGCTAGATCCGAAAGCTAATGGAATTAGCTACCTGGAAAAGGTTCCTTTAACTGACAAGCTCGGTCTCCATCAATGCATCAGGGATATGTTAAGAGACGAAGTAGTTAAGCTTGTGCTTGCTTTGAGGAAGCTGGAAGACAAGTACAAAGACGTGTTGGAGAACCAGAAGAAAGAGAGGGCTAGTGCCAGAGGCATAAACAACGACCTGCAAAATCTCAGGAGAATAGTTAGGGAAAAAGGAAGCGACAAAGACGGGATCCGGAAGCAGATCATCTTGGAACTAGAGGCCGAAAACTCAGAGTTAAGGAAGAGACTACACATCCCCCACGGGCAATATATACAAACAGAGGAGTTAGCCCAAGCAGAAAGAGAGAAATCAACTCTCGCTGATTCGTTGTCCTAGGAAAGGGATGGGAATGCTAAGACAGCTACAGAAATGGTTGCCCTCAAACAAAAAGTGGTCGAGTTGTAGGGGAAATGGGACACACACATATGCATGACCCCAACCTCCGATACGCCTGGTACCACTCCAGCACAATTGACCAAAGCTTTTTCAGACTTGTAGGTCTCATAAAATCAAGCCCACACGGCACATCAAAAAATACAAGAGTTGGAAGCTAAGCTGGAAGAAAACGACAAGGTGGTAGTAGCCCTGCAAGAAGAGGTGGAAGGAGCAAAAAGGGAGAAGCTGCAACAGGAAAAGACCATCAAGGAATTGACCAACCGGATGAAAGGAAATGCAACCCTCTTAGAAGCCAGGCGCCTCATTTGGACCGAAATTATATCAAAGGTAAGCAACGTTGGAAATATATTACTTTAATGGATGATAAAAATATTGTGGTCCAAATGTTAAAAGGAAAGTTGCAGGAAGGTCTAGCAGAAGCCGAGGCAAAGGTGGCCATGGAAAAAAGGTATATCACTTACCTGAATGGATTAGACTCTGAAGAGCTAGACATCCAAGGGATCAAGGACCATTTCAAGGGAGTGATGGAAATCAGAAGGGTAATCGAGAAGGAGACCGCACGTGCAAACACATTGAGTGGTTTGGAACAGGTTTCCAAGGGAGTGGAGTGGTTTGATCAAGAATGGGATGAGCTAGTGAAGGTGGGCCTCCCATCATGTTGGGAGCCTATATGACTGCGTTTTCAGGTCTAACAGATTATGAAATGAAGTTGACAGCTGTTATGAACTAGACTGATCTCCCCTATGAGAAAACTACTCGCCTGAAAGCTGAAACAATAACTGCTACCCTGGGCAAGGAAATTTCCCTTCTCTGTCAGACCAAGAAGCGCTTGGTTGTCCACATGGATTACTCTGAATTGAATGATACACAGGCCTTAGTGGAGATTTTTTCCACTATGCCCCCACCAGGGGTGACCATATGGCAGAAATGCAGCGAGTATGTCAACATTCTAGTCACCACACCGTCCCACCAGTCCCCGCCTCCTCAGAGACACAAATTTGGCTTGTCTGCATCATTGGCGCTTCCAAATTAGCTGGAAGCAGCCACACCTCATCATCCCAAAAAAATATACTCATGATCCGGCCCAAGTGGCCTTTTTAGTTGTTATTTCTTTTACTTTGTAATATTGGGTGAAATCTTTATTTTACCATATGAACTTTATTTTTTGTTTAGTTGTTATGTTTTCAGTTGGCGCCTTCGTTAAGGCCATTATGCAGATGATGAGAGGCATTTTTCCTCATCATCAGTTTTTATTTTGATAGAGACTCAAAACAGAAAAGATATTTCTATGGACAAATATTGGTCTAAAATATCTTTTTGCAATACTCAGCTCAAGGTTATAAAAGAGGGAACATGAATCTGAAATAGGGTTCCAGATTTTCAAAAATAGAGACTGTTAGTCATGAATGTTCCATTTTGTAAATTTTTAAGGTGTTCTCATAGTATACGTTGAAGGATCCCGTCGGGAAATTGAAACTGATTTTTCTATTTTGTGATGGATTCCTTATGAGATAAGTTACATTTTTTATTCCCTTTGTTATACTCTAATAAAAAATTTCTTGGCATTTCCATTGTTCTCTTTATATCATAAGTTGTCGGAATGTGAGTGTTGATTAACTAGATGTGAATTTATCTGTGAAAAGGTACTCATATCTATTTGTCTATTGTGCTTTAAATATGGCTCAAAGCTGTAGAAATTTGAATAATAGATGAATTATTCACCGATATTATCCTGATTACACACTATTTGAGCTTCATGCATAATACATAACCTCTTCTACCATTGATCATCAATTTGCGGAATTAGAAGCAGTGGCAATTGTTTGGTCAATTTAGTGTGTCCTAAATTGCTGCATTTAATTTGTCAATCCGGGAATCGTAAGCTGATGAAGTGCGGCGCACTATATGTGCAAGATAACCTATTTCTTAACTTTTGTCGTTTTTGATCTTTCTAAAGTGAAATGGAAATTCTAAAATGAAAAACAAGTTTGGTTATATTTGTTCAAGGAAGTGATATCCCCTATAATGATTTACCAATCTTGAAACTTTAAAAGAAAATTGAAATTACAATGACAAGACTTGAAAGAAAGTAAAAGTGTACTGCTGAAATGAAAAGGTGCTGCTAATCTAATGAATCAAAACAGGAAACTAGTGAACATGAAAACTAAACTATTCTTGTTGCCAACTGAACACAAAAGAAACTACGCTTATGGAAATTCAAAATTGCAATGAAATAAATCTAAATCAGATTACATCAATTCATTTTCTGGTGTTTGCTTGCGATGTTCTGATATTAGGCTAGTTATGAAGTGTGTTTTTTGGTTTTTTTTTTAGTTTTTAAGTTTGTGAGGGATGAAACTGATCAAATACATAAACTGGATGACAAGATGTAGATAAATTGGGCTATGGGGTCAATCAGGTCAAGGAAGCTAATGAAGTGATGATGTAAAGCTGCTGTAGGGCCGATTTGATTCACAGTAGAAGGGATCTCTGGGAAAAATGGATTAAATGAACAATAAGTTGATGAAAGACAAGGGATTTCAAGTGCAAACTAGTTAATAGCAGACATAAACATGTAATAGCAAGCCATTAATCATGCTAGGAATAACTATAAGCTAATCAATACATAGAAATCAAACATTCAAGCCATACATAGAGGTATATGACCCTCTAACGTCGGGAAAAGGCTATCAGACTTTGGGGAAAACACATGAGACAAACTAACAACTCATAAACTATGCCGGAACGCCTAAACATAGTCTCTAAGTCATTGGGTACTTGGACAAATAAGTTTTCATAGTTTTAGGCAAAGGGCTAGATCGGGACTAGGCCTCCTTGTTTCAACAAAATGATCAACAAATCAGTCAAAGAGAAAGTTTTATGGACAGAACTATGGGCAGCTGATAGATAGGTAGGGCAAACCATACATCCTACTCAACATACATGGAACTGATGAATAAAACTTAGCAACAATACCTTAGGTTACTAAAGAGCAGCTAAGAATTCTTTAGCATAACTAAGGGAGAAGAAAACATCAAGCTATGAAGATTTAGGGATTTTGAGGTGCCTCCATGGGCATGTCTCAAAATCAATCTTTACTGATCTATAGCAGCAAGAAAAATGAAATATGAGTGAAAACTAGAAGACAAAACACATTAAGAAGCACTATACCATTCTACCATGTCAAGGAATCCATCAACAAGCCTTCAACATTCCTCAAAGCATCCAAGAGGCAGTCCAAAAATCATAACTCAAGTGTATTCTTCAAAGCTCATATGACCAATGCATTAATTCTTCTCTCAAGTTCAGCCTCCGATTTACAATGAGAACCATGGGATAAATAGGCTAGAAGGAGGAAAACCTCATGGAGCAACTAGCTATCCCATTGGCCAAGTCAAAATATCTAAACTTGTCCTTGAGGCTTTGCAAAGCCCAAGGCACAAAATATCCCATAAAATATCTAAAAAACTACTAAAAACGGAAATTATATTGACTTTACATGATTTTCCCATGATAAAAATAGCCTAACGCACATTTGGGAAAAGCAAATTTTTGGAGTTCAAAAATTGCAAAAATACTTCATATTTATGCTTGAAAAAGGTCCCCTGATTTGCTGGATGCAAATGGAAGCCTTCCCGATGTCGAAATGAGGCTCATGATGGCTCGTTGGAAAGCTCTCTGTGTCTGCTTTCCAATGCAAGTGGAATCATCTCAATCTGATCTCTGAAAGTCCTTCAAAACTGTACCTGTGTGAAAAAACCCAGAAAATAGCAGGCTGCTGATAGGGCGGGCAAAATGTGCAAAATGAGGCTGTTTTTCGCCAATTTGGAGGGGCGAATGATCTTCAAATGCCCTGAAAATCGCTGGAGAGCTGCTCATGAAATTATGGAATCCATTGGTATCACCCTCCTCCCTGGACGACTCATCAAACTGAAATGGCGTATTTATGAGTTTTTGGCGAAAACCCCAAAAATGCCAAAAAACAAAAAGTTTTCGAAACAGGCCCAAAAATGGCATGTATGACCCTCAAGGGTCCATAGAGACATGCTCCGAAGCTGAAGCTAAAATATCAAGGGCTGATATGTCTTTCTTCTCTTTCCATGTCGGGCGCTCCTTAAAACTGCTTTTCTTGATCATCATCCTTATGCTGTTGCTCAAACTGCTGAGCTGCTGCTGTTCAGCACTATCCTCCTCTGGTTCCTGCTTCTGCTGATCTTCACCACTGTCATGTTGCTCCTGTTGTCTTGCTTTGGAGGCATTTTGACCTAACTATGCTTTGGAAGAAACCAACTGCCTTTTATGAACAATGCCCTGCTGGATTGAAAATGGCCACTATAATGTTTGGACAGATATGGACACTGTGGATTTGGATGAAATGTAACAATGCTTCCTTGAATAAGCCCCCCTCAACACTTATTAACAACAGTTCTTCAAATTTGGATGCACTTCAGCTATGTATCCTTCTTAACAATGGCACTATGTGTAAGAACTGCTTTGTAGATTCTTTGTGCACAGTCTTGAAACAATCACCCCTCTGGTGACTTTGCTAGAGGCCTGCTTGCACTTGTATTTTTGTCTTTGAAACCAAACTTCAAAATTATAACCCTGCTCTTTTAGGTCATTTACCTTGAAACATGCCCCTGTTAGCAGACTTCTGTGGAGACCACACAGTGGGAAAAGAAGAAAGACCCTGTGGTTATGTGAAAAAATAGCCCACAGTGTTAAGGAAAACACCTTCTACTCATGAAATTTGAGAAGTCAATCATCATCTTTGTACATCTGGCCTCAATGTAAACTTGATTATAAACAAATGCCCCATCAGCAATAACCCTGCCTTCTGGAAAATGAACCTGTTTCACCTTCAGAAAACTCTGTTCAACAAACTTCGAAATGATATAGTGTAGTGCAGAAAAACAGGCTTGGTTTAGGTGTAAAGTCAGTGCAACAGTGGTTTAGGAAACAAATCCCCTGCTTTGTGAGTTTAAAAGTCCACCAACACATCTATATTCCTGGCTTTGATGTTAAAAAACCACCATCAACCACCTCTGTCTTTTACTATGTTGTCATCTTTGGAAGCTCTCTGTTGATAAGTTTTCAAATAGTGAAAAACAGTGAAAAAGGGGCAGATTTCAAGAAAAGGCTTGCTGTGATAGGTGTTTTGGTGCCTTGTTCTTTAGAAATGGCCTTCCCTCTAAACATATCACAACCACAGTTTTTCAAAATGACACCATTCAGTGGAAGAAAAGCAGAACTGTGCTAGGTGATATATCAATGCACTATGGGTTTTAGAAAACACCTTCTTTTGCTTGTGAGTTTAAGAGAGCCACCCAAATACCTGTACCCTTGTCTTAATATCAACTGCAATTACTAAGCACTCTGCACTTTAGACAGTGGCCATTTTTATTTGTGAAGTTTTGAAAAACCAACACCACTTTGGTACCTCTGCCTTTAATGTCAAAATCTAACCATCAATAATCTTTGCTCCTCAGTGTACTGTGTATTTCTGGCTTCAAATGTTAAACTTGATCATCAACAACCGTGCCTAATCACCAACAACCCTGCCTCCAGCTTCTCATCAACAAAATTTGCCCTTTTAACTATGTACAGCTTCAAACCGAGGTCTACAGGCTTTAAACTTGATTTTTCGAGTTTTTCAAGGTAGGAGATAGAGTACCTTGTGAGTTTTTGAGAAGAAATCTCTTGGAGGGAGCTAAAAATGCAACGGAACTCTTCAAAACTGGCGCGGCAACCTTTGGAGCAAAACCCGTCGCGCCGGAGAAAAGTGTCGGGTGGAGTTGTCGTGCGGTCGGGCGGCCACCTACAGGCACGTCGCGCCGACGTTGAAGGCCTTTGCAAAACGACGCCCAGGCACGTCGCGCCACTTTCCGGCCCGTCGCGCCGACTGTTGAATGCAAATTTCGGAAATTCCGCCCAATTTTCTCGCTTGTTTGATGCTGGATGCGAATGGACTCCCCTTCAGATTTTTGAAAATGAAAATTTACACCATAATTACCTTCGCTACTATATCACCACAACTCTCCAACGGTTACTTACCCATTCGGATTTGACATTACCTTTAAACTCTGTTTGTTTTTTAAACAGTGGGTTTTCAAATCTCTGTTTGCAGGAGTAGTATACAGTGTTCTTTTTCCCTCAAAATAAAGGTGGGCTTCTTCTTTTTAAACTATATCAATAATGATTACAGGCTGAAAAAACCTTCGGAACACAGTGAATAATAACCTAAAAAGGGGAAATCTTCTTGGTGGCAAAGTTTTTAGAAGGTCTTGTCTGCAGGTCCCTTTTCCACACAGTCCTGTGCTACATCTGCTCTCTGGAATGGTAACAAGTGGTTTGTCATAAGACATATAAACAATGATAATTTATCACAACCAACTTCCTCTGCCTGTTTATTAGATTAAATACCACTCGCCTTCTCCATCTGAAAGACAAGCTTGGGCAATATGAAAACAGGATTCTTTTGATACATAGTCATTATTTTGCTCTGATCATTGTGTTACCTCTTTTTGCCCATAGAACAATTTCATAACTGAAATATGTTCACTGCTTCCCCTCTTGGTGATTGTTAGCAAGGAAGGGCTATTTCATCATGCACCAAAAATATTTGAAAAGTTGTAAACACCCCTTCTTGAAAGGCGCCTCTTTGGACTTTTGATATATGATATTGTTTTGTTGCTTGACCATTTCCTCAAGGAGGAAATCTTCTTTTTTGATATCAGTGGCACACATATGCTCAAAAATTGTCTCTTTGTCTATTCATAGCATTGCATACCTGTCATCATGCATTTTATGACTCAACCTTGGTCACTGTTTTACTTTCCCAGAGATAAATTGCTGCTTCTAGGTGTTTCACAAGTTTTCTCTGGACTGTAAATACACTTTTAGGTTGCATCCTTTCACCCTAGACTTCTTTGTTTGCTCAGAAGGATTTCCTTTGATTTCTGGATAAGTGGTCATGGAATGTCTTTAACCCTTTTTAAGTTAACTGCTCCTTTGGCATTCAAAGCATACAATATGTTCAATATTTTCTCCTCTCTACTAGATGGACTGTTGACAGATAGCTTTTTGAAGAGGGAGATCAATACATTTATATCATAGACAGTAACACTTTCCTTCATTCAATTTCTTTGTGTCTTTTCCCTGTACTTTTGGACTTACCAGTTTTCAACAGCCTGCAATGATTTTTGGCCCTCTGCTCATATATGGAGGAGGCTCTTCATCAGGGAAAGTATCAGAAGCCCCCTTTTACCACTATGTCAGACACAGCCTTTCTCTGAATGTGGTGGTAAGTAAATCATTTGAACAACATCAATCTAGGCATCACTATTTGCAAGCATCCCTGTGTTTTTTGAAGGAAACCTAGCCACAGTGACACTGTTCTAAGGTTGCTGAGATATTTGTCACTTGGCTTGTTCATCTCATGACCTGTTATATTGACAAAGCTCTTTGTGACTATGAAGGTCATTGCTTTCTTGAAAAACCAAGAACTTTCTCCTGCCTGTGTAATGGCATTGTTTATCATCTGTTCTGTTTGATCTTGTGGATAGACGGGGTCCTTATGCTTTGGAAAGTTCACTGATGACAGGCCTTCTAGAGTTTCAACCATTCACCTGACTTGAAAGTTTCAGATGATCTCTTTTATCAGGCCAAACTCCCCTTTCCTTTGAGCTTATCATATTTCCACTATAATCCTGTTATGGTCAGCAATTACATTCATGAAACCTGAAGATATTGTGTCATTGTTTCAGTCAGGGCAAACCTGGACTTTTGCAGCCTTCTGAGTCAACTCTGGCCTGCGCCCTCTGCTTATGTATGAAGGAGGCGCCCTAACCCTCTGCTTGTAAATGAAGGAAGTTCCGGGCCTTGACAATTTACCATTTAGCTGAGACAGTGGCGACCCTTTCTTACTGTGATTTTCATGCTGGAAAGAGCTGTAAGGTCCTGATGAGTGACCTTTGTTTTGCAGCTTCATCTCAGGCTCATAATACACTTAGAAGCAGTTGTTCCTCTAACTGTAAACTCAAACATTTACTCCATGAGATGAAACATATTTCCTGTCTTTGAAGAACCATAGAACACAGTGAAAAACCTACTAGTCAGCTTGAGAATGGACTTCATGCAGTGCTGAGACCTAGGGAATATGAGTGGCGTGACTTAGGGCTGTTTGTCAACTTCATTTGCAAATTAAGGGATCAGTCATGGTAGGTCTGCTGCAGATGAGGGCCTTTTTGGCTTTTTGATGATTGCCAAAGGTGAAATGTCCTAAACGCCACTTCCTAACATAGGGGAGACCTTTGAAACAGATGTGGATTTTCCTTTTAAAGCTGATGGGCAGACCAATAAGGCTGAGGTTAGATAGGATTGTTTGACAAGGAGGTTGTGGTTTTTCCAGGGGTGGACTGAAT